>JAQFVV010000001.1:18124950-18428212 GCA_028023455.1 Epiperipatus broadwayi
TATTGTTAGTAGTAGAATAGCTTTAAGATATCAGGCCTTATTTAGTACAGTTAATATTGTTACTGGATAGAGTGGATAAGTTCCCATTCCTATTAATTATTCATCCATGAGTGATAGTGCTTATATTTCTAGTGATGGTGATCACATATTTCTAAATACTTAGTGTGTTGTATTTTGGTGAGCCTCTCCATATATATATATTTCTTGTGCACTGAGACATAAAGGTCCAGGCATCTTCTTTTACCTCAAATGTAGGTGTTACTTTGGAAGCCACCACTCTTTTGATATTTATGCTAACTGCATTATAGAGTCCTCTTTTGATTTATCACTCATGAGATTTAATTTAAATTTTCCACCACAGTAGGTGAAGATGTTGGTATTTTAGTATGCAATACCAAGATAAGTTTGTTTGAAGTATGGATTCTTTTAGGATGTACTCAACTATATTGGTTCTTTAGATTATAAGAATGTCTGTGTCTTGTGTTAGCCCAATTTGTAATCATTTTGCAAACCAGCCAACAATATTTAGTAATTATAAATGTTTGAATTCATAAGCATATGGCCAGTTAGTATAGTCCACACATGCTATGTATATGCTGTAGTCATCTAAAACTTTTCCAATGTAACTGTAAATTACTTAGTTATTTTTCAATGTTTACTTAGATGATTTTCATTATATGGACAATGAATTCAGAACTTATATGTGTATAAGTGACTTTTAATAAATGCCTCATTCATTGAATTCATTTATTATTTGCTAATTTAATCATTTAGTCATTTGCTATTGATAATTGATATTTATTTAAAGTAATATTTAAAAGAAATGTATTAAAGAAGTACATATATAATTTAGATTATTGATACAACAAGATACCTTCAATTTGTTTATTGATTTGTATATTTATCCTATTTCATAAAATCTTATACAGTTCTTATATAAACATAAATTATTAGTGTTATGGTTAAACTCTATACTTAGTTTACAGATAAAAAAAATTAAGTATTTGCAAAGTAAAAATTATTCTCATGTTTCCTCAAATATGTATATATGCATATGTATGCTGTTATAAATATAAAGTTTCGATGTTAAAATAAAGCTATATCAGTTATTTTATAAAAAAATGATTTTGAGTTTTATTTGAGATTTACTAATTTTCTTTTTCTTTATTTTAGTACAGCAGTTCTACCATCTAGTCAATGTGGAAGTATTAAAAAAAATTGGTAATGTCAATTAAATAAATATATTTTGGATTCAATAAAATTCCTTTTGTTCCGAAATGTATTTAGTATATAATTAAACATAAGTTAAATTAGCCCTGAGACCTAATTAGCAAAATATTTCAGTCAATGCTCAAGATTATTAAGTTTGTGATATAGTTAGCCGTGGTAATATTATAGTTTGATATATTTATTTTGAAGTAATTTATTTTGTTTTAACTTGATATATGTACACAAATGCTATTAAATAAATATTACATTTATTATCTTCATATTATTTCTTCTTGCATTGTATATGCATTTTGTTATAGTGACAAGTTACTATGAAACTCGGTTGATTTATGAGTGCCTCATAGATATATATTATTTAAATCTTTTCTTATTTCTAATATAATCTTTCCATTATAAATGCTGCTTAATAGTTTAGGCCATATCATCCTTTTTTATGATATATATGACATGCTACATTAATTACCAATGTTGAAATTCCTTTTTCTTCATTTATATTAATTTACTATATTTTCCATTACAATTGGAACTAACATTTGGGTCCTTCTTTCTTCAATTTAAATGGAATGCAGAAAATATATGTTCCATTACAATATATATATATATATATATATTGTAAATCAAGCACTGATTATATATATATATATATATATATATATATATATATAATAATATAATCAGTGCTTGATTTATATTAAGATAGCAAATCTTCAAACCCTAATGGCTAGGCCTCAATCCTTCCCACCCTCAAACTAAGATTGAATGGATAGCTGTAGTGAGTGTCTAATTACATTAAGTTCAGTATAGACAATATACTTATATTTACATATGTTAGTTTTAAAAATTTATTATCCATTTAGAGCAGAGATTAGTGTTTTTTTTTTGGTTTGGATAATATAAATAAGGACTTTTTACAGTTTCAGAATATTGTGGTTAAAGAAATAATTAATGAAAAAATAATAATTTTGTAAAGGATGTAAATTATTCTGGGAATAATATAATTCATTTAAAGAGACTTAATAAGGAAATTAACTCTGGTATTAGAAAGTTAAATTAGGTTATTATATGGAATTCCTTTCTTATAAAATATTTTTCTGTAATGGAAAATAATTAATTTTTTGATTAAAAAATATTCCTAATCAATTTAATTCTGTTAAAAATAATAATTTATTAAAAGTTAAGACAATGAATAATATGTTGCTGATATTTTTGATAATTTCTATATGTATGTTCCACAAGTAAGCACTTCTTTTAGTGATTTCACTTAAGAGTTATTTCTGATTGTTTAGTTTGTATAATTCTGATATCTAGTTATTGGCTGAATTTATTATTGAAATGATTATTTTAATTTTTTTTTTTTTTTGTTTTTTCAGGAATGAATGACTTGACTTTAAAAATTCTCAAAAATAGTATTTATTTCTGTGATAATTTTAATTAATTTTCTACCCTTTCTGCAATTGCTGGAAAAGGGCAATTCAATAATTATTTTAATTATAGATCTATTTTAATTATTTTAAGCTATTTGAGATGATAATTGATAATAAAATTAAATCATTTTTTTATATGTATATCGATGATTTCTATGCAACAATAGGATTTTGTTGCTGGAAAAAATAATCTGAATGATCCATATAATTATGTACACAATTTTGTTCACCATATATATTGTTTTTAAGCCTATTTGGTTGCATAATTAAAGTTATCTAAAAGTCAAAAAACAATCAAAATTTATTGTGCTGTTAGTGATTTTAAATTGATTAATTATGGAGTTCTAGAGAAAACTATGTTATTTTTGCTTTATACTAATGCTATTTTTTTAGTTTGCCTTTTAATTCAATGCTTTATAATTTTATTGATGATATTGGCTTTTCTGTGTGACTTCATAAAGTCTATTTAAACAGTTGATTAATAAGAATTTGGCTTTAGTTAGTAATTGACCTATGCTAAATTGTTTAATAATATATCACACTAAAATGATCATTATTCTCTCTTTCATTTCAATAATAATTTATTAACCATATATAGTGATTGTATCATGATGAAAATAAAAATTATACAATTACATGATTATATTAATGTTCTGTTTGTCATCTGGCTAGAATGTGTTATGTGAACACAACTGTTATACCACTTATGTGGTTCGGTATAGTGAAGAAAGTTTTTATAGTATGTGAGATACTAAGAACTTGTTTAATGTAATTAGAGTGTTTTATATAAGCATCAGTATTTTCTTTTAAAATTGCCTATTCTAAAAGGCTGGGTTGGTTGGAGTTGATAAGCATGAAGAAGATAGTGAAATTAATGTCCAGGTGTCATCAAAGGCTTTACTGGAGGCAAAGAGGTGATCATGTTTCTTGATTTTGTTGAATGTTTGATAAAACAATGGTATGACTGGAGCAGTGGTAATTCCATCAGTGTTTTGCAACTTACAATCTATATGGCATAAATGACAAAGGTAGAAAGCCTTATTATTAAAAATATTCCATTAAGAATGACATTTTCAAGTAAGAGAATCATGTCAGTTCTTAACTTGGAGTTGATGATAATCATATCTTTCAGTGTTTTTAGTTTTGGGCATCGGTGTATAATATGCTCTATGGTTTCATCTTCATGACAACACAGACCATATATTGGGTTGATGCTAGAAAGACCTCTTTGGTGATAAAAAAAAACAATTTTTGGGGAGTGCATTAACATTAATTTTAATGATGAAGTCAAGGAATATGGGTTCCAGACACCATCTTTTGAAGTATGTAATTAATCTTTGGTTTGTTACATTTAGACTGGTTTTAATGGGCTGCTGATTAGAGTTGATTAGGTTGTATGCTTTCCATACAGTTATTTTTTGGTAAATGTTTAGAGGGCATGATTTGATTATTCTTTTCTTATGATGATTTCTTTTTCTTGAAAAATAATAATTATTCTTTTTTTCTTTAAATTATAATTATTTACGTAATACTTTTAGTTGTAATCAATATAGGTTTTATTGCAATAATATTTATATTTATGTTAATATTGTTTTTTTTTTTGTTAATGACTAATTCTATTTGGGAGATTTTATTGATTCTAAGTTATCTTGGTTGTATCATATTGCTTATCTATCTTCTTACAGATATAAAAATAAAATAATTATATACTTTATTATTTGGATTAATGATTGCCTAGATATATTGTATTATTTATATAACTTGTTATAATATCTTTATTTGGAGGTGATTCTAACTATTTATACTATTTTCTCATTATATACTATAAAAATTATAATACACATATTATTTTTGATAGATTTATGAGCATGATATTTGTGATAATTCTGGTGTATTATTTATTGTTAATGTGTATAATTATTGGTATATATAATCATCATGACTTCTTGTGCTTAAAATTTTCATAGTAAATATTCATTTAATATTCACTTGTCATTACTAGCTTTTAAATCCTAGACAATTCAGTATTACAACAGTTTGTTTACATTTTGGTTACTAACCATCCCCGAATTTATTATGCTTATTCTTTTATTTTATTTATTATAGTAGTTTTTGTATTAACATTTGTAAATTTGCTATTCTAAATATTTTGAATAAAAATAATATATCACTATATTTGTTTTGGTTTTTGTAATTAATGTTTGTAAATTTTATAGCTAATGTGTATGTCTCATCCATAAGTTGTTTTTTTTTTATTTGGAGTGATTTGTATGTGTATTTAAATCTGTTATTATTGTTTTATAAATATAATAATAATGATATTATTATTTTTATAAAGAAACTTTGTAAAAAATTCAAGTATAGTATTTATTATTTTTTTCAACATTAACATAATGATTTTTTGTTTATTTTTATTATTATTATTTTAAAAAGTTTAATTCTTTGTTAAAGTTATAAATATATATTTTGAAGTAGAATGTTTTGCAATAATATTGAGTTAAATTTTTTTTAAAAATCTACGTAAAATTTTCAAGATCTTTAATAAAAATAGAAAATGTTCAACTATTTTAAAAATTGATTGTTTTTATAAAGTGAACACGTTTTTATATAGTTTTTTTTTTTTTTTTTTAGTAACTGTTATTGTTGAAGAAATAAATATCTTGAAAAAAAAAGTTTTATATTATGGCTCTACAGAATTTTTAAAACTGCAGTTTAAATTTATTAAAATAAATATAATTTTTTGTAGATAAAAAAAAAACATTAATATTTACTAAATGATTATGAAAAAATTTGAAGATATTGTCAAAATTTTAGTCAGCAAATTTTATTTTTTTATTTAAGCATGAGGAGCTTGGAAATAATCATATCACCAAACATCACATGATCATCATTTCTTATGATTGCTTATAACTGTTATTAAAACAGGCAAAACTTTTCATACAGTAGTGCCACTGAATGTAAGCCAAAGTAATCAATGGATGCCAGAAGGTTTGTGCCACAAGTCAGAAACTAGTATGGGGATATTAGATGGCTGCCTAAAGCACTACATATGGATTTTATGCATAAATCTTTTGGCATTTATTGATTACCCTGGCTTACAGTGAGTGGCACTACTGTATGGAGAGTTTTTCCTGTTTTAATATTTTATTTATGTTTAAGAAATTTTCAAATTCTTTTTATCTGATTATTGTATATGAGACAACCATAACTATATCTCCATTTTTAAGAAATTAGAAATTTAAATAACTTTTTGTTTGAGTTTCTGAAAATTATATATATATATATTAGAAGCTTTTTTACGTTGGTTATTATTTTAGAATAATTATCTGCGCACATTTATAAATAATTTTCTGATTAATAATATTAAAGTTATTTAAATTTTTAAATAGATATATATTATGAAATATTTTATATATGTATATTTAAAAATCAATTACTTAGAGTAGAGTTGATCCTATAACATTTGAAAAAAAAAAACTGAAATATTATGACACTTCTGAGTATCTTAAGTAGGTATAAACAATCTATTTAAAAAATGGTTCAAAAATTTTTTTAAAAAAATAGCTATAAATTAAATTTCTTATTTAATTAAAGCATTTATTTATTTTTTTATTTAATCACATAGTAAAATAATAAAAACTAGGATATCCAGAAAATACTACGAATGTCGCCTTATTTTAAATACTAAATTTTATATCTCAAAAACAATGAAACAAGCCAAAAGCTATTGTAAATCACTTCTAAAGATCGGATTAAATTTACAAATGTGGTCAAAATAATCTTTGGATAAGAACAAAGTAAATCAGTGATCTTGTGCGTAGAAAAAAAAAACACTTTCTGATAATTTTATATTTTTATTAATCACATTTTTAATTTAATAAATTAATAACTATCTATAAAACGTTCATAAAATAATTTAAAAATATGTCGATATATATATATAGGTCTTTATTTTCTCCTTGCCATCTTTTTTTTTTTTTTAAACTTGACAGTTTATTAAAATAATGATTATTATTTTTAATTAAGATTTAATTTTATGTCATATTTAATTTACTCCATTTTAAAAAAAAATATTTTGCACTTATTCAATTAAAATTTTTATAGTAATAGATGCAATATATAATCAAACTAATAGATTAACATCATAGAGATGTCTAAATTGACAATCAAAATAATGAGGGAAAGAGTACTAAGTTCTAATGTTTTAATAATTACTTTTCCTTATAAAATGTTTAGATTATTTCCATTACATTGACAAAATTAAAAAAAAAATATTCCTGAAAGTATATATTCTAAAAATTAAATTTCAATTTTCTGAGCAACAAAAGATAATTAAGGAAAAAATACGTGATTAAAATAGCAATCATAAAAGCTTTTAAAGTGAATTATTGGCATTACTTGTTATCTTTTACACAATTTACTTTATCATTTTTGTTACTTTTTTTGATAGTACTACTAGGATTACCACTATGACTACTACTACGTCTATGACTATTACTACTACTACTATTACGACTACGACAGTGACTATTATTACTACTCCCACTCCCTCTACCTCTACTACTACTACAACTATTATTATTATTATTATTATTATTATTATTATTATTATTATTATTATTATTATTATTATTATTATTATTATTATTATTATTATGATGATGATGATGATGATGATGATGATGATGACGATTACAAATTGAACTGAATTGAGTAATATTATTACAATTATTATTATTAATGGGAAATAATGTTCTTGTTGTTTGTATTAAAATATACATGCAATTTTAATTTCAGGGAGATACTACAATTTATATTTTAAACTTAAATAAACATGTATCAATTGACAAAATATCTTAGTAACTTTTAGAACCAGGATTTTTAGTTAATATTAACGCTTAATGTATATGGAATAATATTTATATATTCAATTTATACTTGTATTTAATATAATACTAAACAATGTTTTATTAGTTTGTAAAAAAAAAAATACAATTTCATAATCAAGTGACAGTTATAACTAAAAATCTATGCATGTGTGTAAGTGTAGTGTAATATTTTTTATCCTATATATAAGATCAGGCAGGGGACTATTTATTCAGAAATATTTTATTAAATAAAATAAGATTCTAATTACTCTTATTTTTATCTCTACTGTCCAGTTATTTTATTTATTGAATTTCAAAGATGTCATTTAAGATTTTATAATATGAATATTTATGTATATATATATATGCTTTCTAAAATAACAAGTAAGAAAAAAGAGTAAAAAAAAAAACTAAAACTAAAATAAATATTTCACCATTTTTTTATACATATGACCCATTAATATTAAAAAATAAATTCTTTGACACACTTTTTCTTTTCAAATCTTGTTTTTTTTTATTTAGCCATTATTTATTTTAGTTTTCCAACAATATTTTTAATAATTCTTATAATATATATAATATTTTAAATACAATTATATTTTTAATATATGGGGTCTAAATGTAATATAAGGGATTTGAACACAGACTTTCATGCTCTCTCAACCATCCACTCTATCTCATGCAATTGATACACATGACCACAATTAAAATATTACAAATTCAGCTTGTATCCAGCCCATCCCTCTTCTGTGTATTTAAATGAACAAGGTCTTACATGTGAGGGGTCAGAGTGACTTAAGATCAACATGAGCATGACAATAATATTGGCATTAACAATGTATTTGAATGTTTCATAATCAGACTTTTAATAGTATGGATGTCTAAAGAGTTGGAGAGTGGAGTAAATTGAAGCCTGTCCATTAAAGTATGAAAATTTGCTAACCTTAATGTAAACTGAGCACTGATTATATATATATATATATATGGGAGATGATGGTGTGGACCAATTGATGACTTCTGATTCAGCATGAAATACATATATTGGATATTATTTATCTTTTTTTATATGTGTGTGTTCATGTGTATTAGTTGTATGAGATATAGTAGATGGCTAATGGAGCTTAAAAAAATCTGTGTTCAAATTTTCTATATATATGACATTTGAGATTAAAACCCATAACACTGTATAATAAATATTTAAAATACTCTCTAATCAAGCATAAATCAAAATTTATCAAGGATAAAGTATTCGTTTATTCTTGTACTCCATTTATATATAGAGAGAAAAAGTTGACTAAAGTCGCTCCTTTATTTTTAGTAAATTTGACTTATGTTTGATTAGAGAATGTTTTTTTTAATCTTAAATGTTATTTATGTATTATGCCGTGGAGCTATTCCATTATATATATATATATATATATATATATATATATATATATATATATATATATATATATATATATATATATATATATATATATATATCATTAAGTCAGTCAACACTTAAACAATCTCAATATCAATAATAATCAACAATTTTAAATTGTTGTCAATGCCACCGCCTTTTAATATTATATATATATATATATATTTAAAGCTACAATATATTGGCAAAATTATGACCAATTGTATAATGTATAGCAATTACAGATATGAGATAGCTTTAGAGAATTAGAAGAAAGATTTTACCAGGGAAATTTTAGACATGTTCAAAAGAACTGCAATTGTTTAAAAGATAATGCATATAGCTTTAAAATTATTCAATAATTTAAAACCTTTTCTTCAGTTAAAAAATTACATTATAAATCATATATATTGTAAGCATGTACTATATGAAATACAAGAAATCTATTAACAGTTTTAAAACCAACAGATCTTTTCTCTGGAACTCAGTTATCCCTGCTTTAAATATAATGATAATATTGAAACTTCAGCATGCATTGTTAGATATTATGCATAGCCATAATAGTAATCAGGATTCCTTTCTATTTTATGCATCTATTGAATTTTTTCAGTATGAATTGCACAAATAAAATAAGATATTTGATATCTTTTATTTATAAAAATATGTGCCAATATATATATACACCTGGGTCTGTTTTTACGTGGACTTATTTAACATGATTTTGAAGTTACGGGCGATTCGTGTTTCACCGGAAGTCGATTTCCGATAATGTGCTATTACTTTAAATAATAAATTTTGCGCACTTGCATTATATTGAAAGTAATAGCACATTATGGGAATTTGACTTTCATCTTAGTAATTTCAATATTTTCAGTGCTTTATAATAGTAATATTTTATCATGATTTCCACATTTTATGTATACACATATTAAATTTTACAAGATTATAATGTAAATTTGTTCAAACATTGTGCATGTTAATTTTGCATTTTTAAATCAGATTCTGTTTTTGCTTTTTAAAAAAGAACGTAATCAATTATTATTTTCTTATTAATGACACTAATCATTAATGTGCTCTTAAATTCCAACAAGAGCTAAATGGTTGTATGTCTGGATATATCGTAAACAATTAATAAAATCATCATCTCAAAGATTAATTACTAATTACGTTGTCACCAGAAAATCATAATTAAAACGTGTATAAAAAATGTAAAATACTGTACTGTAAATTATGCATAAAAATATATTATTTTGAATAAAATTAAATATTATAGTTAAAAAAAGTTTGTCTTGTATCAATTTTTTTCAAATTTGAAAATTTTTATTAGTCATATTTGATTTTCTTATTTTTTTTTTTTTGCGCGAATTTTAAAGTAATTTTATGTTGGTGCTTTTACATGAATTTTGAGAAATCACAGACCACATTCCCACTTTTTCAATGGAAGTATTTATAACACATATGACTGATAATTATTTTCTTTAATCATATTAAAATTAAATATATCTAACTAATATTTATTAATACATAATTTCTTAATTTATACTTAAGTATTTATTTTACTTATGTTCTAGATTTTCTGTGTTTATTATTTTTTTAGAAATCATTAAAACATTCTTAAAAACATACTAACTTTAAATAAGATAAATGAGATTTCATCAAAACATTAACTGATATATTTGTAGAGAATTTTTGACAATTGTGAATCAGTCTTTTCAAAGTCTTTCAACAGCATGGTACATTTGCTTATAAGAAATTCTCTCAGTTATTGAAAAAAATTAAATAGTATTTTTAAAGGTGTTTTTATTAATTTTATATATATATATTAAGTTTTTATAGGCTTTCTGGTGTAAAAGTGAATAATTTTAATAAGATTTTTTACCTATGTCGAAAATAAGCAAAATGTCAATTTGAAACTTGTATTGCAAACACCATTTTATAATATATTTGTCTGATCCAATTTAAAACAAATACAGTAATTTATTCAATGATATTAAATTAGATATTAATATTTTATATGTGTTAAACTGTAAAATTAGAAGCTTTCTAACACATTATTTCTCATAAAGAATCTATTGATAATATAAAAAAAATCACAGGTTTTAGTAGAATTTCTCCATTTATTTTTTGCTAATTTTTTTTTATGAAGTAACAAAATAAAATACTAATTTCTATGTCCATACAAAATAACCAATATGTCCGAATAATTTAGGACCCTTACTAAATTTTGATTTATTAATTATATGAAGTACTAGACTTTTACATTTCAAAAACTGTACTTAGTTAATAAATTGCAAATCATATTCTTTTACATATGTACTTTTAATGTTTTTTTTTTTATTGTTGTTGCTTTGTTTTCTTTACTATTTATAAAATATATTTAATTGCATATTCGCCTACCCCTGTAGTAACAGAGATAAATTATATATATATATATTGTACCGGTATAAATCCACCACGCTTACTCATACCCAGTACCCGAGTTCAAACCCAGTCCACATTTAAGAATAAATTCCCAAAACGCCAACTGAATTCAAACCCAAACCCCGGCATGACCAACCGATGATGACTTTACACCAGCACAGGGTTATCCCTTTTCTAGCTCAGCTCAGAACATGGACAAAATTCTTACAGTTAATGATAAATATATTTATTAGACTCTAGATATTGGAACGGTCATTCATGTAACGTATATATTTAAGTTGCCAATACAGACAGTAAGTGGCTAAATAGACTTAGAGAGTAATAAGGTGGAGGACACAAAAATTTAGATTAAATAAAGTGTTTAATGAACAAAATATAAAGCATATAAATATAGTGTTAAATAAGACAAATAGAAAGCGGCTAAATATAGTATTCAACATGAAAATAATGTTATATAATAGAAATATACAGCATATAAATATAGTGTTATACAGTACGGTAAGACTTCATAAATCCTCTTGTATTTGGCTACTAGTCTTTAGTGAACGTTTTATTTAATAAACAAACTTATGCCAATAGCTGGGTAGTTAAATGATTGACGGGTGGTTAAGAGAATCAGAGTATTTGAGCACTGGAAAAATATTTCTCTAAAGATTTTTATTAACTTATTTTATTAGAATAGGCTCGAGCCGGAACGTAGACGAACAGTGGAGATGGCTTTATATAAATACGACATAAGAGATCGATGTACTGGTGGTTTTATATAAATACGACATGGAAGATAAATGAACTGGTGGTTTTATATAAATACGACATGGAAGATAGATGAACTGGTGGTTTTATATAAATGCGACATGGAAGATAAATGAACTGGTGGTTTTATATAACTACGACATGGAAGATAGATGAACTGGTGGTTGCCTGGATTCAAAAGCCCTACAGTAATCAATTGCGGTGCATTAACAGAATACCGGGCGGCTTGTACTTTGACAAGACTTAATGCCCCCAAGTAGTTCCGGGACACGACAACCAGCCGGGGTCATTTCGAACCCCAGTGATCCAAGAGATTACCGGGAAAGAAAACTGCTTTCATTCCCCTATGGTAGAATGGCGAGACGCTAACTTCAGCGAAGGGAAGGCATTGCCACAGACGAAGGACGAATACTTGAAGCGGATTTTTTAAAAGAAATTATATAAAACCTGGAAACTATTTGTCTGTTTCTACGCCACAGGCTGAGATCCTTACCCCAATAAAACATAGCGGACTTAAACTGACGGTGAAAACAATAATTAGTTAAATTTACTCTGAAACTCTAACCCTCCGGGTTGACGGGCGGTAGCGATAGTATCAAATTATTCAGTGAATTATTTCTCATATTATACATAACATTAATAAACACTTTGAAATCATTATACATATATTTTACGATCGAACCTTAGATTGCAATGATAGGACAAATTAACATAGACTAATAAAGTGACTTAACATTTATCAACTCGGAATGTGAAAGAATATTTAATTCAGAAAATGAAATTACTTTTAAAATTAAATTGATCACTATTACACACTAATTTACACATAGTTGGAAATATTACTATTGGCAATGTTTGTTCATGAAATAAGCAACATAAGAAAATATAAATGCATTCAGTTGAAATCTTATTACTATTAATTACAATTTTATAAATGATTTCTAAAGACTAGAGCGGAGGATAAAAAAAAAAAAGAAAATTTACTGACAGGTTAAATAATAGCATTATAAATGATATAAAAACTTACATATGATTTACTTGATTGATAATATTAAGCACGTAAGAAAGTTAAAGTTCGTGTAACAAAGTTCTCTTCTTTCTTCATCCAGCTTGGTTTGTGACGAACATAGGCGCGCATTTTTGAAAGTTATTTGTAAGGCATAGTAAATTTTGAGATTGGAAGTTGGAAATTCTGAAGTATATGACACATGATCAAACAGCGGCACGAGGATCCATATTGGCGGGCAGAGACCAGCTCCTGGCAATTAGCCCATCAACATTGCGATTCACTGGTAAACTTCTTAATAAGATATTTGAATTATTATTAACTGCTGTGTTGTCTCGAGACTACCTCTCTCAAACACGACCAAAGTTAGAATGTAAGTTTTTTCTAGAATTTGCCACTGCTGACCTTTCCGACTTGTTTTTGTTTTAGGCTCCGCCTACTTTCTCTAGCCTCTAGCGATGCAGCTTGACCAACAATCAATTATCTGTTTTTAGCAATCTTTTAATTTAATATCCTATTTTTAAATTGACATAATAATTACATATAAAAATTCCTTACTAATTTTGAATACAACTTAATTGCTCTCAACATTTGTGCAATTAGATTTTAATTAAAAACACTGATCAAAGGAATGTGATTTTTGATCAGTATTTTTAAACGACTTTATACAATTTTAAAACTAAAATTTAAAACAAATACGCCCGCACTGAAACTTTAAATTAAATGATATAAATTCACAAACCACGCACACACGAATATTATTTCATGGTTTGTGACATTTATATACGGAAACTTTACATATTTATTTATAAACTATATAATATATAACTAATTTATATTATAACTTAAAATAGATAAAATCTCACTGCGGGCGAACAGTGGTTTGAATTACCGTACATAAAAACACCTGAAACGAAGATCGGTTCTCCGATCTGTCTGTTTCAATATATATATATATATCACCTTTTGATTTTTGATTTTTATCAATGCCTTTCTTATCTAACTCCACCATATTGCAGTTGCCTACCCATGCAAAACCCCAAACCAATATGATTCACTGTGCTACACACTGCATCAACAAACTTTGCTTTCTGATAAATCAAAACATCAAAGATATAAATTTCTAAGCAAATTTTGATCGCTCAATATTTTCTATAACACCAATTGCAGGCAAGTTGAAGTTGATTTGTATCCACTTTTGCCATCTTCTACAATGGTGAAATTATTTTTACTGTAAATATTCTTTACAGGTAACTTTTCATTTTTTAATTAAGATTTCTATCAATCTGTTTTAAACACAATTGTCATCAATTAAACCACCTCACAGTAGACATATTTAGCATGAAAATGAAAATATTCAGCCTGAAAATGCTTTATCATTTTATGAAATTTCATCTTATAAATGCTATTCTTTATGAATATTTGCTTTTTATATCCCATGGACATAGCTATTTAACACTACTTTTAACAAGATCATGTTAATAATAAAAGCATATATCTGAGGCTCATTCTCATATCTTTTATCAATCAGGAGTGTATGCTTAATGTAATATGTTCTCAATCTTTTATATCTTATATTAGATTCAACATATCTAATGTAACTCTATATAATGCAATCTGTAATGCCACCTTCAATCACAATACTATTGCTTTTTTAACTTCTATATTTTGACAATTATTTTTCACAGATTATGCTTTAGAACATGTTGATCTATTAGACTAATGCAATATCACATCTTTTGCTAGCATCATATTTAGAAATTTTTAAAAAAATATCCTTCTAGACATTTGTGAATAATCTTGTTAGTTGCTAAGACTATAACCCTGTTCCAAAATATTTGTGTTTCTTAGTCTTTTAATCTAATATGATTGTGTTTGGTAAAAATAATTTGATACTAAAAGGAAATGTGCCTATGTATTTGAAAAGGAAGGTTTTTAATAAATGTGGTTTACTAGTTTTTATTTATAAATCTGAGACTTGGACACTTAACAGAAGAGCAATATAGATACTTCAGACCACTCAAAGAAGTATGGAGAGATGCATGTTGAGAGTAACAAGAAGAGATCAAAAACACAATATATGGGTAAAAGAGCAAAAAGGTGTTACTAACCTCATTGGAAAAAATAAAAATCTGAAGTGGAGTTGGGCTAAACATATTGTTTGAAGAGATGATAATGATGGACAATTGAAATTTTAAACTGGATTCCAAGATATTTTAAAAGACCCAGAAAGAGACCACATGTGAGATGGATGGATGAAATAAGAAAGTGTGCAGGTGTGATGTGGATAAAAGCTAAAGATCAGAGAAGATGGATTGAACTTGAGGAGACCATCATCCTACTGTGGACTGATAATGGTTGATGATGATATGCACAATTCCAATCAAAACATTTCTCATTAATGTATTCAAGATAAATATTCAAACCCCTATCTTTATTGTGCA
This sequence comes from Epiperipatus broadwayi, assembly GCA_028023455.1. Taxonomy (NCBI): domain Eukaryota; kingdom Metazoa; phylum Onychophora; class Udeonychophora; order Euonychophora; family Peripatidae; genus Epiperipatus; species Epiperipatus broadwayi. The sequence goes on from JAQFVV010000001.1 coordinate 18,140,502, forward strand.
ATAATTATTCAGAAAAAAATGCTACATATTTTTTAAATCTGCCTATGTCTTAGATCTCTATAACTGTTTGTGTTTTATAAAACACAATTAACCTCAAGCAATTGCTTAAAAGACATGTAAGTTACTTTCATATCTATAATATATCTGTAATTGTTCACGTACTTAAAGCCATATGTGATATGTATTGCTTTATTATATTTGACAACAAATAGTACATTGTACTTAAAAGAAATAACAAAGAATAGCTAAACACATTCTTATATTCCCCTCAAATTTTTGCCCAGGAATATGAAAATACATAGCAGTTACAATCTTTATCAATTATGCATTATCAGAAAGAATCTTTATTGAGATTAGTATTCCAAGAATGCATAGAACCTTGAAATAATTATAAATTAGTTGAGCATTTATCCATAAGAAATGTTAATTTTTTTTATTTAACTCCACTTTTGTAGAACAGTGTTGGATAACATATTGAATTGGTAGAATTGGAATTGGTTGTGACTTCATTATTTGTTTGTCACTGTAATTTAAGCTTCTTTTTGTATGTCAATATTTGTGTACAATATGTTATCAATAAAAATATCTTTGAATACAGCAATTCAAATATAATATTGAAACATTGAAACTATTTGCCGTTTCGTGTTATTTTAATTAAATCTGTGTGATCAAAATTTATGTTAATGATTGATTAATTAGTTTTAAAAAGACATAAGCAAACTTCCAACTTTTTTTTATTAAATCAATAAAGATAATAAATATAATTCTTAACTAACTGCATAACAAATAATACTGAAAAATAATTAAATAAACATTATTTAATAAACTAGACAATCGATAGTAGATTAGTGTTTTTATAGCCTTTCTAAAAATTTAATACTTGGGTAAATCTTGATAAATCAGCATTTACTGATTAGTATTGAAAGTTTAGCTAAGTTAGCTATAAATCGAATATTTGAAAATGTTTGAGCTTTTGTCCCAAATCATACAAGTAGTTAGTTGCTAACTCTTTAGCCAGTGCACAACAAGATCCTGTTAATATGTCGACTCTTTTTTAATAGTAAATTATCTTGACAGAAATATCAGTATTGAGCAATTTTGTTTTAAATTTTGATTAACCAACATTTGAGTTAACCAACTGACAGAATTTTGGCATTCTAATAAAAAGCCATTTACGAAATAATATATTTATAAAATACATATTTATAATGATTTTAATGTAAAAATATTTTTATTAAGCCTTTTTTGTTGCTGTTGGTTATAAATTGTAGTTGAATAATGTTCCATTTTTTATCTCATAAGTCTGATTGTTTGAGGTTTTTTTTTTACTTAATAATCCCTTATAAACAATCCTCGCAGTAAACAGTGCTTTTCGTATATTAAATTAAGCCATTTTAAAATAAAACAGGTCAAATCAGAAAAAAAAAAAAAACATCAAAAATAAATAATTTATTTACATATTTAAATAAAACTAAAAATATAAAAAATGTAATGTAAACTAGGTTTCTAAAAACATTGTACGCAAAAAATAATAAAGCAACAAAATAGAACAATTAAAGTGGGTGATATTTTTTATTGATTTATAAAACAATAGGGAAATATTTTATTTTAAAAAACAAAAAGTTCAAAAGATTTTCTTTCTGATAATTATTTAATATTAAAATGCATTTAAAATAAATTCATAATATACTTAAAAATAAATAAATATTTTTTAATAACATGTAATTTTAAAAAAAAAACGCAATAATAAAGAACATTTTATCACAATCAATATCGGTTGATTAATGTTTATGTCATCTTTTACTTAACCTACTTTTATTATCTTTTGCAGATTGCTTATTTTAACATGAAGACATTTATCAATCAACATTTTGAGGCCTAACGGTCGAGCGAACATTTATTTCCATTAGTTAAATTTTAGTCGAACTTAATTTAAACAATGCTGTCACCATTAGTAAATTATTTACAATAGAAATTATATTTTAGACATTAAAAAAAGAGACTCTTAGTATATTTGTCAAATTAGACTGAACGTATAAAAGATAGAAAGGTTTGATAGAACTGACTATGGTCTAGACCAGAACGGTTTCTTTATTATTTTTAAACAGAATTAAAATATTTATCTGTATTTCAATTATGATTCCTTATACGTATATACATGGATTTCTTGATAAAGATGTCAGACATTGCAGAAATTGGAAAAAAAGAAAGAGCAAAAAATAAAATTATCACAATAGAATAAAATCAAATAACGAAAAATACGATATAATTTGAAAAGAAAAACGAGATACTGCTTTAAAAAAAAAACCATAATAAAAATGATAATGCTATAATGTTTATAATACCAAATGCTAATGGATAAGTAAATAAAATATACCCAAATAATATTTTTTTAAACATTAAATATATCCAAAGTTTTAGGCGTTTTGAATGGCTTGGAAATAATGTAATGTGCTTTATAAATGTAATGTACTTTAGAAATACATTATAAATAAAAAAAAATGTACATAAATATCAGCTTCATTATTTTAAAGCCGAAAGGCAGTTTTCACATGTCAAATACTCATATACCTATCACTATTCGTATAATCATCAATTAATTTTTCTTTTTATATTATCATTACAAATTTTAAAAGAATTCTTAAAAATAACAATTATTGTTCTTGTTGTTTTCTTCTTTGAAAAGGATCTATCCAAATTGCATATATTAAAAAAATTTCACTTTTTTTTTTGTTATAAAAATTTGTTTAATAATCTTCAAAATCAAAAGCTAAGATTATCTATGTTTACATGGATTTGTTAAAATAACAATCTATGGAAATATTTAATTCAACATATACAACTCTCTGGAAAAGTTTCAAGTATTATTATATGTAAAATGTCAAGAAAAATGTAATTCTTTTACATTTTTACAACTATATAAATTAGAATTTTGGGTTTAAATCCATATAACAACTTGGTTTGAAGTAAAACAGGAGCTCTACTTATTGTACCTCCTTTTACTTCAACAATAAACCCCAATGAAATAGCTTTTATAGGAAGTGTCAATATCTTAGTGTTCTTCAAATTTAAAGTTCTTCAAACAAGCTGAACCTCTGCCCCTGACATGCTGAATACTAGTTGTTGTTTTTTTATTCTCAGACTACATGAGCATTTGAAAGTCTAACTTTCTATTATTCTAAGAAATGCATAAAGATTTAGGAAAGCCAATAATTCAGTAGATCCATATAATGGTTGGTAATAGAATCATGGAGTAAGTGAATCTATTAATAAATTGATCTAAGTGGATTAATTAGAAACTGTTTTCCCACTTTAGGAAAAGCATATCTTTTTTTAAATCCATATGATAAAGTATCTGATGTGACTTCTCATATCTAATGGAAAAATATATATTAATTAATATACTATCTAATGATAGGAGATTTAACCTTTCAATATGAATTACATATTCAATAATGGACATCAATTCGAAATAATATTAAAAATTTATGACAGTCCATCATATTTTGAGAAATTATTTTCCAATGTTTCAGTTGCCAAGAGAGAGCACTCTTATCAGAATATAAAATATTCTAAATATAGGCAACTGTAAAGAGAAGCAAATAAATTGAACAAACTAAATATCTCTCTTAGTAGACACATTCCATATAGATTCCACAACCAAATACAAATGATACAATGTACTTAAATATATAATTAAAGCAATAAAAACTAACATAAATAATAAGTGGAAAAAAAGATAAAGAATAAAATTGTTTATAGCATGTACAATATAAGATTATAAGTTAAGTTAGGATATCAGTAAAAGCCAAAGACATTCTGAACAATTCTCCTATTGGTTCAGAATTCAATAATAACAAAAAATAATAGTAAGAAAAAGACCATGCAGAATCACAATTGGAATCACCTTAAATATCTTTAAACAACTCTATAAATATATGAGCCTGTATAAAATATCACTATTGAAAAGTATTATATTTTCATCACATAGATATGTATCCTAATGAAACAACAGCATTAAAAATTGTGGAATACTTCAGTCTAAGAAGTTCAAACTGTGATAAAAATAAAAAATCAGATCAAACAATTATTAAAGCAAAAACACAGAATCTTAAATTAGTGTTAAACTACAAATAAACTCCAAGGAAAAAAGTAAAATACTGTATAGAAGACAAATAAATGCTTCAGTCATAGAAAACCCAGTCATACCAATAATCAAGCATAAGAATAAGCTTGAAAACACACTCCCACACACATACATATATATAATATTTAAATAAAAATATATTATTAATACTGAATTTAATCTTATTAGAAGAGATTTGAGCTGTCTAAATCTATCTAGTCCATCCTATACAACTGATATATATGATCCCATACATATAAAGGGTAAATTATCCCCAGTATATGTATTTCATGCAGAAACACTCATCAGTTAATCTAGATCATCATTTCCCACACACTCATATAATCAGTGCTCAGTTTACATTAAAATAGCAAATCTTCAAACTTTAATGGATAGGCCAAAATCTTCCTCACTCTCCAAATCTTTAGCCATCCATATCATTAAAAATTTGATAGTAGAATGCTCAAAGTTCTTGCTGGTGTCAATGATATTGTTATGCACATGTTGACATTAAATCACTCTGACCTCTCACATATAGAATGTTAATATGTCCATTTAATTACATAGAAGAGGGATGGGTAGAATATAAGCTAAATATGTATATTAGCTATAGTTCATCATCCGATTTTCAATGATATGAATGGCTGGAGAGTTGGAGAGTGGGGAAGATTGAAGCCTATCTATTAAAGTTTGGACATTTGATATCTTAATATAAACTAAGCACTGAGCATATATAAGTATGTGGGAGAAGGAGGTGATAAGTATTGGTTCAATACAAAATAGAAATATTGAAGATCATTTATATTTTCACATGCATGTCATCATGTAGATCAATTGTATAGAATGGAATGGTTAATTGTAGAAAGCCTGAAAGTCTGAGTATATATATACATAATTAGATAGGGACTTGAACTTACTCAGACTTTCTACATAGAAAGCCTGAAAGTCTGAGTATATATATACATAATTAGAAGGGACTTGAACTCAGACTTTCAAGCTCCCTACAGCAATCACTCCATCTTATATAACTGATCCACATGACCATATACACGTGAAAAAGATAAATTGTATGTGGTCCTGTGTGTCAATGAGTGAATAGCTATAGAGAGCTTGAAAATCTGAGTTCAAGTTCCTTCTAATTACATTAAGTTTAATATAGACAATATACTTATGTTTGAATATTATATATATATATATATATATATATATATTAATGCTACTTTCTAATGTGCAATAATTTACCAATAGTGCTAATAATGTAACTAAATATTAAAGTCATTAATATTCAAGAGTTAATTCAACAGTAAAGTTTGCAAACATTTTACAGTGGGTTAATAACTAAAACACAAATATAATAGATTACTGGAAAATAAAATATACTGTGTTTGAAATATCAGCCTATCAAAAACACTAGCTCAGTTTTCTTTTTATTCAAAATGTATGTATTATTATGATGAACATATATTAATACTCGTTTATTATTTCTTTTTTTCTGTCATATAAAGCATCTATATATTATAATATAAATAATAAAGGTTATGTAGTTTCAAACAGTAATCCTGCATTAATTGCAAGAGATTTCAATATATATAAAAATTTCACAAAATGATATATATTATATTTTCACAAACTTTACTTGGAGATACACTTATTTTCTTAAATTGCTATTTAGAAACATTAAAGTCAACATGCCACATTAAAATAATATTCATATTACTCATCAGCATCATCTAAAATTATTTCTACAACTTCTCTCCGATTATGCAAGTTTTATAAATGGCATTAAATGTACACTATATCCCAATTCCAATAAATATATTAAAATACTTTTATAAAACACCTTATATCTATACTTTAAAAAAAAAAGATATAAAATTTACTGTTTATAACTCTATCTCAAATGCTACATTCCATTGCAAATATGAAATATAAATATGAAATATTTTTCAGAACTTTATTGTCATTCAAAGAAATAGTAATCTAACATATATTACCTCAAAATATTCATTTATCATACTCATAAATATTCAGTAACAACTTCATTTTTTTTTCAGCAATATAAAGTAGAATTTAAAAACAAATATGTTTATAAACAGAATATAAAAATATTTAAATTACTCTTGCTAAATATTTAGCCAACAAAAAATATCAGTTTTAATTAAACACACACATAAGTGGAAAATAATTTATATAATCTGAGCATAAGAGAAAAATCAACAAAATCACGTTTCATTTAGTTTTTTGGGCAAACAATCACTTAATTAATGACTATATATTATGGACATAATCTGTAATTATTAAAACAAATCTCTTTTTTCTTAGTCAAACATTATACAAAGTCAAGATTTTATTTTGACGTCTGGTACTGAGGAACAACTGGCATGAACTCATAGTTGTAGAAATCCGGGCTTCAGTCCATATTGAGCAACCTTCTAAAAATTTAATTTCAATAGTGATCTCATTCATAGCAAAAAGTTCTTTAATTTATAACCAATAACAATACTTTTTTAAAAAATTACTACACTCTTTTATCAATAACTTCAGTGCTATCTCTAGTCTGCCTCTACTAATAAAAATTCTTGAAGAAACCATTAACCAAAAGTATAAAGATAAATCTATTCACTTCTGGCTCCCTTTCCCTAAGCCAAAAAAGGTCTGTCAACATTACAATTATTAACTATATTTAAAACAACTCTAGAACATATCCATTTTCACATATTATACAGACCTGTAATAATACAGATTGACTTGCTGAATTTAAAATTAAAGATTTTAGATTACTAAAAATGTCATTAATTTATTTAGAGAATTGATATATTATTGCTTCTTTTATGACACATAATTTGGTATCTTAAAGATATCTACACAATGCAATATGGTTATCTAAATCATGAAAAATGATTGTTTAAATAAATGATTGAAATTTTTGGGTCTGTATTGGATATGACAATTAAATCAAAGCTACATGGGCAATCTATTATTTAGCAATACTTTATCCCAACTTTAACAATTCTGAGCTCTTTACAGAACTAATGATAGCCCAGAAAAGACTAACTTATGATCAGCATATATATGATGTTCAGTCACATTAATGTTTGTGAAAAAGTAACAATTTTTTGTGTCTTCTATTATTTCTTCTTTTTTTTTTCATAATATAAAACACATAAATAAAAACAACTTATTATAAATGAAAATGCATCTCTTTCAAAAACTCATTCAAATGAAAATTCTATTCAAACTAAGCAGTGAAAGGGTTTTCAGAAGACTGCTGTGGAAAAAAAAATAATAGCAATCTTAGTTTCTAATATTTAAAACCACCTATAATAAATAAATTTGATTTACTCTCCATTAATATATTTATGACATAAAAATCGTACAATCTTTTTATGATTCAATTAAGTTGTTTCCAACTGTTTAGTTCACCAAAAGAGATTCAACCTCACAAATATATTCTCTGTAGAATTTTTGCATCATTTTTTATAATTTAAAACATATTCTATTAATGTAACAATTCTACAAATAAACTCATCTATCTAGTCATAATTATAAATCTCTAACAAACAAAATCAAGTAGCTTCTGTCTCATCTCAAAAATTTTATTGCAAAACATTAGAGATTGAACAGATGTAAAATACATTGATTTTCTATTGAAATTAAATCCAGATTGTTTTCTAGAATTATTATTTCTAAAATTTGTGGAAAAAATCACCCAAATTGACCCTATGTGAAAGCAATGCAAATAAAATTATATTGTAATGATGATTTTTTATGAAAATAACTTGAATATCAGAAACTTCTAAACTTTATAAATGATATATTTAATAAACCACAAACAAGTCAGATAATTTTAATAAATTTCTCCACATCTATATGACTAATTAGGGTATTAGTTTTCATACTATTTTTAGTATGGTTTACAAGATGCATTTTTCTACAACATCTTCCCCTTACTTTAATTGTCAAAAATATAAAATAATGCCTAGAGTTATTTATGCTATCACTTAGATCATGTTTGGGTTAAATCTTAGATGTTAATGACTTTCAATATAATAGATAAGTAGATGGCTACTCTATAATAAATTAAGTAAATTCATTAGATTAATCAATAGATATTTTTTGTAATAGAATCTAACAAAAAAGAAATTTATAGTTATATTTTATTCTCATATAGCATATATGAGAATAAAATATATTTTTGAACTATAATAAAATGTAAGTTATATATGGAGGTTCCAATGGAATAGTCCTCAAAATAATAATACATTAATAATTATGCTTTAATATAATTTGTAGTTGTAATAATAGCAAATGAAAAGGCTAATTGATGGAGTTACATTAACATCTGGAAATGGAATAGTCTTTAAAAAGAAGCATTTGATAAGTTTAATTAATTGATGATTATAATGGTTGAAAGAACATAAATGAGTGTTAATATTCTGGAATGGCATAAATCAAGATTAAAAAAACAATTGACACTGAGATAACAGTTGAAAAATGGATGTTTGCCAACTATGGATTACAAACTATAAAAGGTTAAAAATAAGCATTAAATCGAATCTTTATATTAGAATGTTTACATGATGAAAACTATTTTTGATTTATGTTTATCATTCTTGCTTTTTTTGATCTGATTAATTTACTGTATTAATAATTGATATTTCATTCGTTATTTTTAACAAGTTTTGTTTAATCTAAGATTTTTTTGTCACAATGTTTTTGAATATTTATTTTCTTTCTTTGAGATTTATTATATGTTCAACATTTAAAAAATCATATAACTAATAATAAAATATTATAATAGTATTTCAAACAGGCAAAATTCTTCATACAGTAGTGCCACTCAATGCAAGCCAGAGTAATCACTGAAAGGAAGGTTTGTGCATAAAATCCATCTCTAGTGCCTACTCATCCAGTATCCTGAGATGAGTTTCTAGCTTGTGGCTTTCATCAGTGAGCAGCCTTGGATCTGCGAGCACTGCACCTAGATCTTAGGCTCTAGTGCAACCATCTAGCATCCACCTTTTATTTCTACTTAACTACAAAACTATGAGCAAGCATAAGAAATGTTATGTTTAGTGGTATAATAGTATTTGTTGAGCAAGTGATTGTTATTTTAGTTTCCTCAGGAAAGTACATTAGATGAAATTTCAAAACTCCTACTAAAGAATGAAAATATTTTCTATAGATTCACTTATTGTAAATAAGATAATCAATATTATAGAAATTAAAATAATTAAAGCATATTAGACTGCAAGGTCACATCATTAAATTGTGTAGATTATGCAGATTGTTTGAGTAAAGTACTTACAAGCTGCATTTTAATGCATCTTAAGTTAGTTGCAAATAAATATGAAAAACCATCAATTCCAATCACTGTAATACATTTTTTAATCCAAGTATGATAGGCAACATAAAAATGTATTACATATGAAGATTATAACTGATGTCTTTATTATAACTGTATCAACCAGTGTGCAGCCTGAGAGTGAAACATTGCATAAAAATTAAAGAAAAAATGTAAAAACTACTTTATTATATGTCAAAGGAATAAACTGCCTAAATGAATGTTGATATGTGCATTTGACAATGTGTGAAAGGCAATGAATTAATTAATAGATAAAGACTTGAATAGATAAAGACTTGAACAACAAAGTGCTATGCATATGCACCCATATATAAATAAGTAGAGAAATTGCCCATGAGACTAAAAGAAAAAAATATTAATACACATTTTAATCATATTAAATGTTACGAAAATTTATGCAGAATGTTACAGATCACTTACCCTGTAATATGTAAGTAAAAAGATAGTAATAAATAAGATTATAAAGTAAAAGAAAAAAACAAAATGTTTGTTATCGTGAATTTTAAAATGCTTAGTTTATAAAATTTCAAGATATTTTTTTTTGTTTTCTACTTTTACGCTGTATATTTTTGCTTTAGTCATTTTTTAATACTTTGACCATTAGTTTTTTTTTAAACCTATATGACAGTTTGAATTGATAGTGAAGATGGAAACTTATTTTTACTAAATTAGTTATATACTTGTAGAAGGAAATTGAATGACTTATCTGTGCTTCAGATAATCAAGTAAAGCATTTTTGCAATAATATTAATGATATCTTCATTGAGTATCTCTGCTATTTAATTTGATTAAAAATATAAGCCATGGTATAAATTTGTTAACAATACATTAACAATATATTAATTTCTCATTGCTCTTAAAATGTCAGAAAGTAATAGTGGCTTCAGGATTGAAGTATCATTCGATGTGCCATCAATTTTACAAATGATGTACTACAGAATTTTTCTAAGTAATGATTTAGTATTTTGGTTTGAAATAGAGATTATTATAGAAAAATTAGTGAACACAACTCTGCATGAGGTCTATTTTTAAGTTTATATAAAGTATAATTATAGAATTTTTACGGGAGAAAATCTATATACCTATAAAATTATATAATAAAATTAAGTACATTGTTATATATTCAATTTCTTAAATAATATTTTTCCAGGATGTTTGGTATAATTCACTCTTTTTGCATTGCTTATATATTAAGTTTATATTTCTTCTTTATACTATTCAGAATGTTTTTCATTTAATTCAGTTATCTGAAAGTGTAAATAATCACAAAATACTATATTACAATCTTATTTTAAAGATCTGAAAAGAATTATTTAATTACTAAAAAATATCAGATAATTGAAAAAAAAAAAGGAATTATTCAAGATTTATTAATCTTATATGCATAATACATATATAGTATCACCAACTACAAAAACAAAATTGAATTTAACATAACTGTGTGGCTCAATGAGTCTTATACTATTAGTTACAATATATATAATTTTCAAACAATTTAAAATGGCTGTTAATTAAAAACTATTATCATAACAATAAAAATAATAAATATAATGGTAATTAAATATTATATACAGTATTTCAATCCACAGAATTATATTTGTGTAATTCCTTAACTTTCTTCAATTGCCATTAATTCAAAAAAACGAACTAAAGCAAAAATCATTAACTCAAATTCCAGGAATTCCAAATTTAAATGTTAGCAGCTTGTCTATTAATTACATTCATTTTATTTCTATTTATTAAAATTGCTTTCTTAATTTTTCTTTTATTCCGGTTTCTTTTTTTATGAAGAATCTTAACACTTTTAATATCAAACTTAAATTTATATTTACAGGTGCATTTATGATCCAAGAAAACTGAAACAATCATTATTATTTTTACTTTTCACATGCTTGTATAACAATTCATGCTCCTTTAATCGTTTTTTCAGTACTGCATCTTGATTCACACTTATCTGATAACATATATCCACAAAAAATATGATACACAACATTACTTTTCTTCTTGACAGGTATGACCTTTTCAGAATTATTCACTAATTTATTAACTTTATTTGTAACACAAAATGAAACATTAAACACATCTTTACATATATATATATATATATATATATATGTATATATATATATTTTTTAAAAAATAAATATATATATATATATATATATATATATATATTTAAAAAAGTTTACTTGAGCATTTGAAATATATGGAATAGATATCCATTTTTTATTATCAATGTTTGACTCCTTTAAATCACTATAACTCTCTTTAAATTGACATAATGTATTGTTAATCTGTTCAATCTAATTCCTTAGCACATAGCTCATTATTTTTTAATTTATCACAAATGTATTGACATAATTTTTCATTACAAAACATAAAAGATTTAAAACTTGCCACCTTATAGTTAATTGGTACTTTGATTTAAAATTTATATACCCCTTTTTTGCAATGATTTGATTATTGATTTATAACTTAACATACTAATATCTCTTGAAATAGTTAAACCCAAATACTTAATATTTTTGTCCTCTTCCTTTTCAATAGACCATCTTAAGCCATTCAAATTATTTAACTCCTCTACAAACATATTTATAGTATTGGTGTTTCAACAACCAAAAATATCATCCACATACTTTTTGTAAATTTTAGTATCTTTAAACATACACATATCTAAAGTACTATTCTCATATGTAGACAAATCACAATTGCAAACTTGTGCAACAACTGGCAGATCCATAAGCCAATTTTTAGACATTTTATAATATCCACTTTTAAAAGAAGCAGCAATGTTATCATCAAAACATTTTAAAGAATCAATAACAAATTTTATCACATATTTACAAACACCTTTACTTTTTAATACATGATCAGTTATTCTTATGGAATCCACTCTATCAATAGAACCATTTATTTCTGGCACGTCTAATGAAGCAATAATATTACTCTCATTCACTCACTATATTTTTAATTCTATCTACAAAGGATAAAGCAATAGTATTTTCCTCAAATCCTAAAAACTATTGTAACAGTTTACCAATATATTTAGAAGTTTTGTTTTTTAAGGATTATAAAGTTTATATTGTATTCCCGAATTGTTGCAACTTAAAATTGAATAGTTGTATAAATTTAGTATCAAAGTTTATGGATGAAATAAAATCAATAATTTTAAATGTTGTAGTTAAGAAATGTAAAAAAGAACTTTTTAGTATTCAGAAGTATTTGAAAGCAATTGAACATTTCATAATTTTAAATTGTACTTGGGATGAATATAAAATTGTTTGTGACAATGGATTTAAATTATTTGAACTTAAATAAACATTATATTTGAGACGAAAATTGATTTTTTATTTAATAAGCAGTATCCACAAAGTTATAATGGTATGAATTTTGTCAATTTGTCAGATAAAAGATACATTTGATTCAGAAACAAAATACGTTTTAAGTTATTAAGCTAATTGCAATTAATTGCAGCTGTTCAAAATTTATTTGAAATTATTTCGGGAAATAGTCTTATTGCTGGTGACATTATTAAAAAAGTTAAGTACTATAAATTTAATGTGATTCCATACGAAAATTTATGGGAATTGACCATTTCAGAATTTAAACAGAAGCTTACAATGATCAGATAATTTGTTTCAAAGAAGGTAAAGGGTTGAGGATATGTTTAATGATGAAATGTTAGCATATTGAGAAAACTAAGGTGCAAATGGATAAACATGGTTTTGTTTTGATTGAAGAATATAATTTGGATTGTCAGAAAATAAAATTCATTAACAATATTTTTTAAAAAAGCTAAGACTAAAACCCTAAGTAATAATGTATATTATAAGGCATATCCTTACTGCGGTATGACTTCGTAATTTTGTAAATATAAAGTTACAGAAAGAAGGTAATTCCTTGCGAATTGTGACTAATTTTGGTGGTTCATTAATATATCAAACATCTAAATATATTTGTAAGCTGTTACAAGAGTTTTTGGGATTTGGGAAACTACTTTTGCTTCTTCTTTTGATATTATATATAGAATTCAAAATATAGAGATTAATGAGAGTAATGGTATGACTTCATTAGATGTGATAGAATTGTATGGTTTTATTGATAGAGTAGATTTCATAAAAATAATTGAACATGCATTGGCCTTAAAGATATTAAAATTTACAAAAGATATATGGATGATGTTTTTGTTTGTGGAAATACCAATACTATAAATTTGCTTGTAGAGGATATAAATAATTTGAATTACTTGATATGGACTGTTAAAAAATAACACAATAGAGTATTAAGTATTTGGATTTAATTATTACAAAAGATAATAGTATGTTAAGTTATAAATTAATAATCAAACCATTACAAAAAAAGGGAATATATAAATTGTAAATCAAAAATACCAATTATGCATAAGATGGCAAGTCTTAGATCTTTTTTGTTTTGTAATGAAAAATGATGTCATTACCAGTGTGATAAATTAAAAACTATTGAAATGTTTTCCAAGGAATTGCTTGAAGTTGGTTATAAGCCTAAACAGATTAACAATACTTTATGTCAATTTAAAAAAGAGTTATAATGATATAAAGGAATTGAGGATTGATAATAAAAAATGAATAACTATTCCATATATTTCAAATACTCAAGTGAATTTATATATATATATATATATATATATATATATATATATATATATGAAACATCATATATATATATATATATATATATATATGATGTTTCAGTTGAAGATCTATTCTTAAAAAAAAAAAATTATGCCATTTATAATATCTGTACCATCTCAAATAGAGCAAATCTAAGGAAAGAGCCAAAAAAATATTAAATGGAAAATAATAAAACATTTATGAGTATTCAAAAAATTGCAACATCTTGAGAATAATAAAGAAGATTAAAATGAATATATTGAAACTCTTTCAATGTAAAAAATTAAATAGAATACATCAGGGCCAAGAAAACATGGAAATCTGCATATTATAGCAAGAATATGTAAAATATCTTGCTCAATATTTTTTTTACAAATTACTTCTTATGAATGATATTGTACATTTATAAGCACAAGAAAAAAATTAAATAGCAATTGAAAATTACAAAATATATTAAAAGCATTTTCAATATTTATTTTCAAAAATTTGAAATATATTTCCATTGGGAAAAAAACAATAATATTTCCATAAGAAATTGTCACCTATTGTATTGATATGATACATATATTAATATTTTAATATTTTCTTCAATAAAGAAAGCAACATTTTAGAAAATAGATTTCTTGTCTAATTGCTATTCTAAAATTCTCATTTTTTATATAATAGATATGAGCTTTACATTGGTTTCTTTCAATATGAATATTAAATTCAAAATGATAACTTTTTGTTTTTGATTATTACATCAAAGGAGTGTTTTATTATTCAGGTTTTTGTTTCTGTTTTTCTTCAATTTCAATAATGCAATGTATAATATTTAAATAAAAGCTTATAATTTGTATTCATTTCTACTTAAAGATATATTTTTCAATCAAAATAACTTTTCTTTATGAATTATTATTGAAATAATTTAAAATAAATTCCATAAAACTTAGATGAAATTTAAAAAAAGAAGATTGCTGACTACCAGGTATTTAATGAACTTTGATTACTAAACTATTTTTATAGCAATAGTAATAAATGTACTAATCTCATATATAATAAAATTGTAGCAGTGTTCAGAGAATATAATTTAATGTAAAAGTATTTTGCAAGATGCGTCACCAATTATTATAAATTTGCAATTTTTTCCAAATTTGTTTAACAAAAATGTAAAATTAGTAAATTAAAATGAGTAATTCTAATTTGTTTTTGGGTCCCATATCTTATTTGGTTTTGAGTATGAAAAATTATTTCAGAAAATTCATTTTTGGGCCCACCATTTATTAAAAAATATACTTTGCAACTCTATTTCTATAACATTTAATGACTCCTGAACCAGATCAATTTTCATCTAGATATTAAAAATAACTTAAATAGAAAGAAATCTATTTTAAGATAGAAAAATAAAATAACAATATTTACAAGACTTGTGACATTTTTATGTGGAGAAATATTGGCAGCATTTTTTTTTTCTATTGTTGTTTATTATAGTCAAAAAATAATATTAATGGTGTCACTTTCTATATTTTTTCAGAATTATTTATTAAATACAATGATAGTTATTTATTATCTATGGGCAACATGGGTAGGATAAGAAGAGTGGCATAATGGTGAGTTTTGAGCATTTTATCATCAGATTTTCAATGAAATGGATGGTTGAAGAGTTGTGGAGTGGAAGCCTGACTATTAAAGTATGAAGATTGGCTATCATTATATAAAGCTGAGCATTGATTGTATATATGTGTGGAGATGATAATCTGAATCAACTAACAAATGCTGGTTTAGCATGAAATACATATATTGGTGATTATTTATCTTTTCAACATATGTATGATCAAATTTTTCAGCAGTATGAGATAACATGGATAGTTGAGAGTCATGTGAAAGTATGAGTTCAAACCCATATGTATTACATATAGAAGTGCAGGTATGCAAAAACCTGTACTGTAGAAAAAATTAATATTTCAAAATGTAGTACTTTAAAGTCTGCCCATCCCACATATATGTATGTAAATGGCTTATGTCCTGTACATGAGGGGTCAGATTGACTTATGGTGAACATGGTTAGGATGAGAAGGTTGGCACAATGGTAGGTTTTGAGTGTTCCATCATCAGATTTTTTAATGAAATGGATGGTTGAAGAGTTGTGGGGTGGAGTGATTTGAAGCTTGTACATTAAAGTATGAATATTTGCTATCTTAATATAAAGCTGAGTATTGATTGTATATATGTGGGGAGATGATAATCTGGACCAACTAATGAGTGCTGGTTTAGCACAAAATATCTATATTGGTGATTATTTATCCTTTCGACATATGTGTGATCAAGTTTTTCAGTAGTATGAGATAGCATGGATAGTTGAGAATCATGTGAAAGTCTGAGTTCAAATCCTTATATATAATTATCATTTTGTTTATATAATAGTTCAAACTATACAAAGGTCAGTATCTGACTTTTTAAAAACATACCTAAATGGATTCATTTAAAAATTAATATTTAAAAACTGATTAAAATATATTTTATAGCTAATGACTAAATAAAATAATAGACTATATATTATTACTCTAATTAAAAAGATAACTTTTTTATAGTAGACAGACATTTTTTAAAAAGTCTATCATCATTTTCTGGATATTATTCTCCAATATGTAATCAGTTTCCAATCAGAGAATTTTTATATCCAACATTTATTTAAACCGATAATTTCCCATTTTAGATTTTTTATTTGCTGTAATCTAAATATTTGAAATACATTTTTTCACATATACAGGTTGTAATTTCTGAAAATATAGTTTTAAATAGTCTCTAATAAAGCTTTATAGATTTATTTATAAGTCACTTCTAAAATATTAAAAATGATTTGTTTTATTTTGTTAAAAATATTAGTTTGGTAATTAAATTGTAAATATTTTAATAAAATGGATTTGAAAGTGGTTGAAAGCATGCTCAGAAAGTTTGAAAGATTCTAATACTGAATCTTTTTTTTTCTTTTGTAAACGTTCTAAACTTTAATATATATATATATATATATTCTATACTTTAATATATATATATATATATGATTTTATAAATACACTATCAATAATTTCAATAATGTAAACATAAGTATTTGACTTGTTAGAAAATGTATGCTCTTAAAATGTTAATTATTAAAGTGCAATGACTAGATGAAATCAATATTTTTTTTATTGTGATATTTATTATTAGGGCTGTAATTAATGAAATTTTATATCCATTACATTATCCAAAGTGATACTTTTTTATTATTGTATATAATAAACTTATTAATTTTGTCTTCATTATTGATCACTGGGACATTTTAGGTTTACTTTTTATACATTTAAACCAATTTTGAAAAAAAAAAGTTATCTCTAATTTCTAATTTAACCAATAATTTAGAATTTTCTTATTAGTAATATTAAAGATATTTTATTAGTTACTTTAAAGTTATTAAAATCTATACTATTTCTACTTGTGTTTATATACCTACAGATTCTATTTGTTATTATAATTTTCAGATAATTTTTAATCTGATCTTTAATAAAATGTAACCCTTTCCAGACTTTTAGTTTTAAAGGCTATTTCAGTTTTAGTAACAAAATTATTTCAAAATAAATTGTGTAATAAACAGTTTAATGATATTCCTTTTTTTTCTTAACAAATAATAGTTGTTTAGCAAACAGTAATTTTTTGCATTACCTTATAATATAAAATATTGAAATAGAATAAGAAAACAAAATTAGGTATTTATTTTGCAGAAACAAATATGCTTTAAATGATGTATTAACTATTAACTTGAACAGAATCAAAAATATTATATAAGAGTAAATTTGGATATTAAAATACCAGCAAACAATCTAAATAAAAATTTAAAGAGACTAATATATTAATTAAAACCAAATTATAAAAGTAGTAAAAGTAGGAAAATATAAAGATTGAAAACAGAGGATAAATACAAAATTCAACACAACAATGAATTGCCTAAAATAATTTAAACTATTTTTATCTTAATGAAGAAATTAATTAGAAATGTTTAATTAATGTCTAATGTGATGATTAATAAATAAGATTTTGATTTAATAATATTTTATAACTGATGTGATAGAATTTTTTAATATTTTTATAGTTTTTTTATCAATTTAATTAAAGTATATAAATAATAACAATTCAAATCTTAATACATTATAAATTGAATGTTTTCAACTGAAAATTATTTTTTCTCATATTAATAAAACTTATAAAAGTCATTATTTTCTTTTATGAGTGACCAAAATAACAAATCCAGCAAAAGAAAATTATATGTAACTAACTACCTAAAAATATTTAAAATAAAATATAATTAGAAATAAAATAATTTCATTTATAACTATGTCCTAAACAATTATTTATTTTAAAATGTGAATTGTTTTTTTTAATTTGAATTTTTATTCTGTAAGGAACGTAACAGATGAATAATATTTTTTTAAATAAATTTTCAATTAAGTCATTATAAAATATTACTATAGTATAAGAAATTCTATTCTAAAATGCCTCTTCTATCATGAAGTTTATTAAATACACTATATTGAATAAATTCTCTATTAATTATGGGGAAAAAGCATCTTTTGAAAGCTAATATTTATTTTCAAAAAGCATATTTTTTTTTCTTTTTTATATAGTTAGCATTTTCAGTTTTTATACCCAATAGTTAATAAATTGTATTATTGTTTAATTTTTATTATTGTAATATAAAATAGTAATTTCGATTTTTTTTTCAATGTTTTATAACTACTTGATTCTTTTTTTATTCAAAGAATTTTATTTTAAATCGTTATTATATTAATTACAGTATTATAGCCTCAGTGAAATATCATAACAAAAATCAATATTTTAAAGAATTTTTTCACATTAATAAATTTATTCATATGACATTAATCTTTTAATATTCAAATCTGAAAGATTGTTTACAATTTAAAAATATGAAATTTAGAATCGTAATTACAAGAATAACGTTTTTAAAATGTACTCCTTTAACTTTTCACATTATTGACATTTCAACTTTTAATTTATTATCTTTTTCACTTTTTAAACTTTTAATAAAGGATCTTTTTTAATAAGTTGCGGTGTAAATAATTATTTTTTATTTAAAATATTAGATTCAAAATAAACTGTAACAAAATAAAATAAAAGCAAAATTTTACAGGCTCTAGAGAAAATTAAGTTGTAAATAAAAATGATTTTTTAAAAAGTATTACAATAAATTATGCCCAGGATGGGTTTGAATAATAGCAGAGTGAAAAACTCTGGATCTCAAGGCCTGTATTTTGTAACTCTGTCACTTCTGATGCTTCACATTTTTTATTTATAAGATCCTGAACAATAAATCACTTAATTGTTTTATTTTACAACTTTTTTAAAAAAAAAAAACATTCCGAACAAATACACCAATTTTAACCTCAGAATAAATAAAGCATAAAAATAGTGAGAAAGGCAAAAATATTAAATGGATGTCATGTAATTTACTGTGAAATTAAAGAACAAAAATGTACTTTCACAAATACAGAATTTCATTTTTTTTAATTACTGTAGAGAAACAACCAGTAGTAATGATGGTGAAAGGATCAGATTTAACATGTAACATTTCAGGGATTAATTATCAGCTCAAAAACAAACTCACACCTTTGTCAAATGATGTAATTTCTTTATTTAACTTATATAAAAAATTATTGCATAATCAAACTTATAAGATATAATTAAAGTGAAAATAAATTAAACATTTTTTTATTTTGTTTAAAACTACAGTTTTTATTATAAATAATATAGATTTTAGAATTTTTAAAAAAGCTAATATTTTACCACTAAATATACATTTTAATATTTCAAAATGAGTTATAAAATAAGAATTTATTTTTTAATAAAATAAGAAATTTCTATAAAGTAAAAATTACTAGGTCCATACTATTGCCTGAAATTACATAGAGAACTTTTGTGATTTGTAGAAGCAATAGATTTGGAGGAAAATAAATACTATTGTATTGAACTTTAATGAAAATAGAATCAATTTTTTAAAGATAGAAAATTGTTGTTTATTTGTTTGTTTGTTTGTTTTAAAGAAAGATATTTATTATCAAATGTGTAGAAAGATTTTTTATAGGAATAAAATCTTATG
Organism: Epiperipatus broadwayi; assembly: GCA_028023455.1. Classification (NCBI taxonomy): domain Eukaryota; kingdom Metazoa; phylum Onychophora; class Udeonychophora; order Euonychophora; family Peripatidae; genus Epiperipatus; species Epiperipatus broadwayi. The sequence continues at coordinate 18,160,769 of JAQFVV010000001.1, forward strand.
AAAGCTAATAAAAATTTTCAATTTGCAATAAAATGTCTTAAATAGTTTTAAACACTTTATCTGTTACCTTTAGCTAATAAAATCAACTTATATAAGTTGTACAAAGTATGTTTAATTTTTGTATTGGTCTATTATGTAAAAATCTAAGAACATATTCATCAATTTCATTCATAGTCTATTTCTATTCATGAAATATTAATCTAAAATACACAGAGTTGTTTCAAATAAGCTCCTAAAAATTAAATAATTTTAAATTTAAATTTGTTAATGTTAATGAAAAATTAAAAATAATGTTAATCACTGAAAAAAAATATAAAAAAAAAAAACATTTGAAAAATATTCAGCGGTAAAACAAAAGAATTATATTTCAACCAATCATTACATGAACACTAGTGATTTTTTTTTTGGTTCTTATAAATTACAATGTCTGATTATTTAGTTCTGTTGTATTTTATTGGTCTAAAATTAAATATTTTAAATAAAAATCTAAATCTAGACTCATTATTAATCAATATCCTTTAAAAAGTAATTATAAATTTCATAACAATTTATGAAATATAATTGTGTTTTGTTCTTATCAATGAATGTCTTTGATATGCAAATTATAGTCAGTAGTTATTCACTTGTCTTGAAGAGTGGTCACTTTCCCACAAAATGTTTTGAATTAAACTTTATATTTTGATAAAGTAATGTAAAATCTTAATTATGAATGTAAAAAATTGCAATAAATATATTTATTTACATTCATAATCAATTATGAATGTGTAAAACATTTTGTTTTGATTTCTGACCTTGTCATTTAGAAACACCTGTAGAACAATGGCTGCAGTTGATAGCCATCCAATCAGAAAAAAAGAGGCTGGGCTATATACCAAAACACGGCAATGGAAATTGATTTTTTTTCATAAATTTTGAATTTATTATAAAATAAGCATAAAATGAAAAAAATGTGACCAAAATTGACCAAGAGCTGGCAAAAACAATGTCTAGAAACCATAATAATTTTGAATGAAATCTAAAAACAGGCTGAGATCTAAGTGTTTTTAAAAATAATTTCGTCACATGATAATGGATTTAAAGTATATTTTGTTTAATAAGAAATGTCTACATGTCAAATTAAGATGGGTAAAAAATCATCATGATGTGGTATTGCAATTGAATTAGTAAAATAAGCAACATACAACAGATATATTAAAGTTAATGTTTATAACATTAAATATAGAAAATGATAATTTATTAATTGTGTGCACTGTTCAAGTCTAAAATTTGATTTATCTTTCAATTTATACATTTTAAATTTACTATTTTAATGGTTTTGCACATTTATGGAATTAATTTAGTGTCTATAATTACATAGAAAAATATTGCATTAAATTATAATAATATTGATTTAGTATATTATATAATTAAATTATTTTAAAATGTATTTATTATTAAGAGATTAACATAATTGATAGTAACATGAAAAATTAACGATCTCCTAGAAAAGTTAAATTATTGCGGTATATCAATAGAAATAAAATCATTACGAACAAAGTAATAATCAAAATTGAAAAAGTATCGATGTCAATTAAAAAATTACTAACTGGATAGTAGTTTAATGCAAAACTAAGATCTATGGATGAAGAGTTTATGTAACTTTGAAGAAAAGAAATATTATTCCAAAACATTGCAAAATTTAAAACACTAAAAATTCATAATAAAGTTGCAGCATAACCAATACTTTCGAAGCTTCTGAATGCAATTGTAGCATATCTACACTTTACATTAAACAATATAATTGTTTAAAATCCGTTTACTTTAACTGAATGTAGGTATCCATTTACAATAATTATTTAAAAATAAGTATAGTGTAGATAACACAGGTTTTAATTATATTTTTATGTAATGTATTTTAAAATTTTATCGATTTAAATAGTGATGATATAGTTTGATTTTTGAAGAGTAAATTTGTAAAATAAAAAAATAGCCTTTTAAAAAATATTAAAAAGATAATTTCATATAAATATAAAAATAATATTCACTTATTAGAAATGACAAATTCCTTGCATTCATATATAGGAGACCTTCCACTTTAGATAAGTAAATTAGGCATTTTTCAAGCAGGTAAAATGAAATTAGGTTTTAAAATGTATTTAAAAATAATATCACAAAGACTGTAATTGAAACTAATAAACATGAAAACGCTTACAGATTAAAGACTTTGTTTATGGAGTGATAAATTTATTATGTAGATTTCAATGATGGAATAATATAATTAAGTTTTTGCTAGAAGTCTTTAAATTCTTGATATTTAAAATCAGTATTTATAATCATGTTTGTGTGATAATAAATGCATATATTTGAATTGTAATATTTTATGTTGATATATGTCTGTGGAGAAAGACTATTGTGATTAGCTGCCTATTGTAAATGATATATTATTTAAATAAAAGTAGCAATAATTGTTTAAGCAATTATTTAGTAGTAGTGAAATCTGTAAATCATGGGCTTAGGGGAGGTAGCCAAGTTGATTCTGTTTTTAATAATATTTTTAAAATGTGATTAGAGTGAAAAGATTGTACTAAAAATAAATGCAAAACCACTGGAAGATCCAAGATATTGAGAATAGTTTTTAAAATAAAATGTAATTTATTCTTTTGGAAAGAAGACGTGTAGATTTTTAGTCCATGTGAGAAAATGTTATATATATATATGTGTGTGTGTGTGTGTGTGTGTGTGTGTGCCATTTTAATGAATAGCTCTATAGATAAAATATTTACCAAAGGAAACAACATATTTTCTGCAATGACATTTCTTATTTTTTGTTTATCATTCAAGATATTTATAATAACATTTATTTTAATTTACAGATAACATAATTATGTATAAAAAAATTACTTTAATTTTTACGAAAATATTCCAATTAGAGAAGATTAAGCCGAAAATATTGCACCTAAATTTTCAGTCTGTTACTGAAAAAATTGTGTTCTGGTTTTATGTTTCATTTTGTACTACGTTACGATAAGTTTTTATGTGGTTTATATAATATGGATTTTTACATTTTTTATAAATTGAGTTCTTTAAAAAACTTTTAAATTACTAGTCACACATATTATAATTTGTAATCGACTATTAAATTACTGATACAAAGTAGTAAGTATAGAAACTATTGAGGTAGCTGAGTTAAAACAAATTTTCAATGCTGTGTTTGAATGAAAATGGACATAACAAGAGATTTGTTTTTTAAATAATCTATTGGAAAAAAAATATTTGCTATGTTAAAGGCAGCAGTACTGAAATTGGCTAAATTTAAATACTTTTGTGTAAAAATAATAAATACAAATGTTTGATTTTACTTGAATTATAGTCATTAATATTAAGAGACATTTTTATTTTTAAAGAACAAATGCTACATTTACTGTTTACTATTTATGTTAAAAAACAGCACATATTGCTTGATATAATCTACTTCCTAGTAAACATTCTCATTAAGTTTATTTGTCTTTTGTTTGATGGTCGTTTATTTCTGATTAAAAATTTTAATATTATATGTTATACCAGAAATAATAGAGGTCAAATCCCAGCACAAGTTTGCTATAACTTGCAATGACCATAAAATTATGTATTCATAAATGTACATATAATTTTATTTATTTATTTATTTGTGTGTGTATTTGGTTTAAAAATTTAAATAGAGAATTGAAAATATATATATAGAGAGATATATATTTCTATAGACTTATGTATATTAGCACAAACATATAATGATTATAAATTATTTAAAGTAATAAAAGTTTATTACTCAGAATTTGTTTGTCTGGTTTATTAAAAAAAAATGTATTAATTTATTTTAATGAGTCTTATGATTAAAAACTAAATTTTGTAATTTTTTTATACTTATCAAATAAAGTTGAAATTTAATTAAAATTGGAAGGTAAAAAAATGTTACTTATCTAGTATTTTTAACTTGTTTTTCACAAGTTTGGATTAGATAATTTATTTTCTGTAACATTTTTGTTGTTATTTTGTATTTTTTTGTTAATAATTAATTTAAAAAAAAACTTTTCTTATAATTAAATTGTTACAAAAAAAAAAAACAACTGGCATTCTCAAACATTCATTTTCATGTGATTATAGAGGACAGTTTAGTGGAATTTTGTGAAAAATAATCTTCCATATTGGAGAAAGAGAAAATGAATTATTCTTATTGTAGAAAGAAAGAGTTTAATTGGAGTAGAACTGCCAGTACCTTTGGCAAAAGGGTTTTTCAGACAAGACAGAATTATTTTCCATGAAAATAATGGCAAGTCATGTTTAGACAGATATCTATGATTTAAAAAAAAAATAAGTGAAAACAGTTTGAGTTGAAGCTATCCTAAAAAACTTTGGCTTGTAAAGTTAAAGCTCTAAGTGCAATAATCAATCTCAGAAAATAAAATTTATTATTACTTGCAGCTTAAAATATTTCACAGCCACAATGCACATGAATAAGTGTATCAAGGAAAACAATATGGAACAAATGCACCATAATATATTAGCTTTCCCTCTTGTCATCATCATCATGTGACCCTGTTATTAACTAACTGCCTGTTAAAACATATCTATCCATTAAAAAATGATGTGAAGAAGAATTTCAACTAAAATCTTTGAATTCATAAAAGCTTTGTTTTTTATAGGAGATAAAGAAGATGTTTGAGCCCTAAGTCTTTGAGGTACATCCAGGAAGTAATATCATTTATGTATTTATCATTATTATTTTTTATACTTTTATAAATATCAAATTTTATTTAATATAAATTTATATAATCATCATTATCAACAACAATTATCAATAAATTGCAGGATGAAGGTCTCTCCAAGTTCAATCCATCTCTGATCTTTAGCTTCTCTTCTCCACATCACCCCAGCACACTTTCTTATTTCATCCATCCATCTCACATGTGGTCTCTTTCTGGGTCTTTTACAACCTCATGCAATCCAGTTTAAGCCTTTAATTTTCCATCTATTATCATCTCTTCTAGAAAAATGTCCAGTCCAACTCCATTTCAGTCTTAAAAATTTTTCAACAAGATCAATAACACCAGTTTGTTCTCTTACCCATATATTGTGTTTTCAATCCCTTCTTGTTACTGCCAACATGCATCTCTCTATACTACTTAGAATGGTCTGAAGTCTTAGTATTGCTCTTCTATTAAGTGTCCAAGTCTCAGATCCATAAGTAAGAACTGGTAAAACACATTTATTAAAAACCTTCCTTTTCAAACACATAGACATATTTTCTTTTAATATTAAGTTATTTCTAACAAAAGCACTCCAACCAAGTTTAATTTTATGATTAATTTCATACATTATCTTTCCATATGTATTAATAATCTTACCAAGGTATTTGTAGCTGTTAACTTATTCTAACTCATCATAATCAAACTTTATTTTCATATTTTGAGAAAATACATTAAACATTACTTTAGTCTTTTTAACATTTATCTTTAGTCCTACTTTCCTACTTTCATCTGATAATTCCTGCAACATTTCCTGCAGCTATAAAGCATTATTTGCAAAAACAACTACATCATCTGCAAAATCTCAATGACTTGAATAATCTCCATTTACATTCATTCCTTTAGCTTCACATTTTAATACACAAAATACTGTTTGCAGCACTGCTGAAAAACGTTTTGGAGATATGGAGTCACCCTGTATTATACCCTTCTCAATGTTGACTTTCCTAGTATCATTATGTAATCTAATTGGTTCTATTGAATTTTTATATTCTTTAAAATGATAATATCCTGGATCTATACCTTCATGATCCAATGCTTTAATCACTGAAGAAATGTTTATAGAATCAAATCTCTTTTTATAATCTACAAATCCAAAAAATAATGGCAATTTTCACATTCATTTGTCTTTTCTATAATTCCTCTCCATATCTGGGAATCTACTGTACTAAAACCACTTTTAAATCCAGATTGTTCTTTTTGGTTGGTGGAAATCTACTGCTATCTGTAGATGAGTTGTAATTATCTTGGTAAAAATTTTGTATAAAACTGATAAAAGGTTGATAGGTCTGTAATCTCTAATAACTTCTTTATCACCTCTTTTAAATATTAATATTAATACTGCATTCTTCCAATCATCTGGTACACCTTTATCATTTAGACATTTGGTATATAACTTTGATAAAAAAAATTATATTTCTTCACCTTCTTCTTTTAATATATCAAATTATAATTCCATCATTACCTGGGGCATTTCCTTTCCTCATAAATTTAATTGCATGTCTCACTTCTTCATTTAAAATTCTGGGCAATTTTGAAGATATAATAGATAAAGGAGGTACTTGTTCTTTATTGCTATATAATTCTTGATAGAAGTCTTCTACCAATTCATATGTCATTTCCCTTGTTAGTAATAATTACATCTTTTTTTTTCTTATTGCAGATATAAATTTCCTACCAATACCAAAATGTTGTTTTACACTCTTGAGACTCTTATTCACTTCTACAGCTTTTCTTGCTAGTTCACAGTTATACTTTCTTATATCATTTTGAAATTTTTTTCCACACCAATTTTCAAAATTCAAGATAGTCAATCCTTTTTAATGCATCATTTTTGTATATTTTCATATTTCTTCTTTTCTTCATAAATTCTTTATTCTCAGTAAAAATTTATTGGTAAATTGCTGCTTTTTTCTACCAGCTATCTTTGTTGCAGTTTTTAAAAGTGTATGAGTTATTTTCATATTAATTTCATTCAAATCTGAATCATGTTCAAAATTTACTAATACTTGAAACCAATTTGTAAGTTGTAATTTAAATTTATTAGAATGTTTCTGAAGATTAAGAATATCAACTGTAAATGTTTTTTTCTTAATATTTTTTTGTCTCTCTAGTTTGTATTAACACATGTCTTACATCTTACTAATCGATGATCACTTCCTGTGTTAAATTTGCTAAGAACATTACAATCTTGAAATATTCATCATCTGTTTGTCAAAATATAATCTAGTTCTGCTGTACCCTTATTTGGATGCTTCCATGCCAATTTCCTTTTAACATTTTTCTCAAAAAAAGAACTCATAATATAAAGTTTTTCTTTTTCTGCAAACTCCACAAGTCTATGTCCTTTCTCATTTCTATCACCATAACCAAAATTACCTACAGCACTTTCATCTTTCATTTGTTTACCAATTCTAGCATTAAAGTCTCCCATAACAATTTTAAAATGTTGTTTACTCTGATCAAAAGTATTTTGTACATCCATATAAAAATCCTCTACTACTTCATCACTATGAGAACTTGTTGGGACATAAAACTACATTTTCTGCATTTGGTATCTGATCGTAAGTTGTATAATTAATCTTGCCACTCTGTCCAATACATTGTCAATCTCCACAATGTTGTTCTTCCACTTTTTATTTATAATGAATCCTACTCCACTTGTATTTTCAATATTTGTGCTTTTATAGTAGAGTACATGTCCACTTTTAAATGAATTGTCTCTTTACCTTTTCTTCTAACTTCACAAAGTCCAATAATGCCTCATTTAATATAAGACAGTTATTCTTCTAATTCTTGCAATCTTCCTTCACTTGAAAGTGATCTGCAGTTGTAAGTACCTAAATAAAACATCATCAGATGGTAGCCTGGGTCTGCAATCAGGGGATTCATAGCATCCTCCACCTTTGCACACCAACTGCTGCCTTGGTTGGAGACTTTACAGCCTCCTGGGAATAAGGGCTATGATTTATTTTTAACTATCATGATTGTATATATCTATTGGGAAAATATTCATCATTTACACATACATTCATTTTCTCTGATCAGGCAACTGAGAAGAAAAACATTATGTTGGTGAGCAGACCATCCATTTTCATATAATATGTGAATAATCACATAGTAATATCAGCTTCAATGACAAGAACATATGGAATGAACATTAGGAATTTGCTCTGCTCAGTTTTTTTAAGTCCTCCAAAAGGAATCAAAGGACCTCCTTTCAGTTAATAGAAAACTCCTTTCTGTAACAGATTTATATAATATATATATGTAAATATAAATTTATATTTTTAAATTTTAATCAAAATATGTATTTAAACTCTTGGTGTTATTTAATGAGTTATATTTTTGATATGTAAAACATGTAATCTAATGAAAAAAAAATTCAAATTGTGTTGTCAAATAGGTATGTACATATATCTGAAGACATATCTTTTTGTATAATCATAAAATCAGGGGTATGGGGTTTTTCATTTAGTTTAGATATGTACAGAATTTATTTTATGTATTAATTTAACTGTTTTTCTGTTTCAAATAGTGGTGATGAGATCTAGCTTTATTAACATAATATATTTTGGTCTAATAAATTACATTAAGTTACAACCTATTTTAGGTGTTTACTTATCTCCATACCTCACTGGACACAAATTTGAATTATTAATTCTAATTTTACAATCTGTCTACTTGCCCTGAGAATTCAGAGAGTACTGTAAAAGTATATATCTATTATTACGATTAGAATATGGGAATTTTAAGTCATTATTTCTATATGATCTGTATCAGAATTTTTTTTTTCTTACAAAGTAATACAAAATAGCAAATTTGAATTAAGTCTTCCAAAAATATTATGTTTAGGGCATATTTTATAGACATTAGAAAGAGATCGGGAAATATAGATAATAACCTATGTTTCATCTCTCTTATAATAATATAGTTGATGTTAGATTATGTTTGATTAATTATCTTGGCTAGGAATAATTTTATATGTGGTGTGTGGACTTGGTATTATTTTGGGCTTGTGCACACCATGTGTAAGGCTGATAATAATCCAGACCATATGAAAGAAAATTAAAAGATAGTTTTTATTGTATAATAATTTAGTTATATTAAATGGCTGCCCTGGTTATTAAATATCGTTCATCCAGACATGCTCAAGTAAATGGATTTATTCTTGGTACACACACACACACACACACACACACATATATATATAATTGATAATACTTTATTTTAGTTATATTATGACTGATATACCAAAATAATTGTGCCCTAAGAAAAATAATATTTACTCCTTAAGATAGGTATTTCTTTTTTAAATATTTCTTCTTAATTTCAAGTTGAATGCTTTTATGGTGAAATCCATCTTAATCAATACTTTCTGAAAGTCATTTTTATAATATATCATATTGAAATGAATTTGGAATTATCTTTAATATGAAATATCTACAATAAGAAATAATTATTAATTTTATTAAGGCACATCCATTGCACGCAAATGCTCTCCATTTCTGACCAAGAACCAAACGTTATTGATAAACATTTCAACATTCCTATTTTATAATTATAATTATAAAATTATATTATAGTTTTCAAAAGAGTTTTTTTTTTTTTAAAATTGCTTTATGCAGATTTTACAACAAATATAATAAACAATATATCAATGGCTCAAATTCAGCTAATTCAATAATTTTATCAAACCATTTGAACTATAATTTTCCGTTGGTTTTTCTATAATCTCCCTACACAGACATAAGTGTATGTAGTTAAGAGAAGTAAACAACTCTTCCTCAGACTATAAAACTAACTTCCATGTAGTAACAGAGCACAGAAATCCATTTGAAAGAGACATATGGGTCTGCTTTATTTCTTTACTAATATATTAAAATGTATATATAATAAGAGAAGTTTTAGTGTGACGCAACTATTTTTTTCAATGGCTATTTTAAGTTGTAAGAATATATATTTAAAGCTCTCTGTAATATATATTCTTACAACTTAAGTAATCTTACAGGCATAAAAACAGTTGCATGTCACTGAAATATCACTTATGTATACATTTTAAAAGCTATTTAATGTTATTTGAGTTGTTTATTTGAGAAGGAAAATTTATCCCTGGCTTCAATATCGCACACTAAAAAAATGAGATGTAACTTAGAAAAGGATTTAAGAATAATTAATGCTGCAAGTCAAAATAATTTTCAGCAATATACAATGAATTTCTATATTTAAAAAAAACTATAATACAATATCTTTAATGTTTTTACATTTTCAAATATTTTACACAACATATTTAAAAGTTTATAATGTAATCATATTCTTTAAACAAGTAACTTTCCAAATGATGTCTTGTGAAATATTCTTTATAATAAAATTAACATTATAAATATAAAAATATATATATTTAAACATTATGTTTAAAGAAAGAGTTTTAAAACTATTTTGGCTAGAAAAAAAGGCAAAGTTTGGTATAACAAACTATTAGGTTAGTAAAAGAAATATAATTTTATGTTTTATATATAAATATTTTCATGAATTTTTCGAGATATAAACATTGAAAGTGTAATGAGAATTCTTCCGTCTTTGTTTAGATAAACAACCACTATATTGTAATTAGGAAAACAATAATTTGACTATTGAAAACAGAAATCCTGCCATTTAATAATAATAATATTATTGATTTAAATTAAAAATGAAGTGAAGATTATTACTTCCTAAATATTTTGCATAAATAGACCAATCTCTGCATAAAGAATTATATATATATTAGATTATTAGAGATTATAAATATAAGTACAGTACTTAAAATTACTATTATACTTTCAATGTTTAATGTTTATATCTATAAAGCCAATAAAATTATTATATTTAATATACGTAATACATATGTATATAGAAGTATTTAAAAAAATATTTATTTACTTGAGAAAAATATTTAGGAAGTTGTGAAGTTTATTTTTTTATTTACATAAAGTATATATACATTAGTCTTTCAACTCTAATAATATTTAGAGTATGCAGATAAAAATGATTCTAGTTTTAATTTAAGCTCCAGGTATATGAAGAATGCCTGTATTTAAAATATTACATATAAAGCCTGCTTCCTTCCCATCCCTCTTCTATGTATTTAAACGGATAAGGTTCTATACATGAGGGGTCAGGGTGATTCGAGATTAACGTGGGCATGCCAATAATATTGGCATCAGCTGTGATTTGGACTTTCCAACATCAGATCTTCAATGGCATGGATGGTTGAAGAATTGGAGGTTAGAGTATATTTAAGCCTGTCCATTAGAGTATGAAGATTTGCTGTCTTAATATAAACTGAGCACTGATTATATATGTGGGAGATGATAATCTGGACCAAATGATGAGTGCTGGTTCAGCATGAAATATGTTTGTTGGTGATTATTTATCTTTTCTACAAGTGGGTGGTCATGTGAATCAGTGTTATAAAATAGTGTGGATAGTTAAAGGATGCTTGAAAATCTGTGTTCAAATCCCTTATATTTTAATTTAATAGTAAAGCAGTAAAAATAATTAAATATTTGTAATGGCCAGTTTTAATAGGTTTTGTCTAATTACGTTATAGCTGATGTTTGTCTAAATAGATGGAAATTCTAATTATACTTCACACACATGCATATATATTTTGTGTGAGTAAGATATAAACCTGGAAAATTATCATAATCTGAAGAATATTTATCAAAATGCTACAGCAGTGGTTAAATTATATAATGATACTAAAAAGATTAACAAATCTCCAAAACATTTTTCAACAATTTCACAAGAAGTATTTGTGGATTAAAATTTGTCGTAAAAAAAATAAAAATAAATGGATTTTTTTAATTTAAATTTTCCAAATTATATGGTTGTTTTTGCAAATAGATTTTCAGACCTTTGAAAAATTCTGTAAAAATTATGAAATAAAATAGGAAATTAGGACTAACGATAAATGTTATAAATGTTCAATGGACTTTTACAAAAAAAAAAAAAAAATAAATAAATATTAATAATCATGAATTATAAGAAATTAACAACTACAAATACTTTGGACATATATTTAATACATATTTAATGGGTAAAATTAATAATAAAAATAAACTTGAATGGATTACTTTTGTTTAAAAAAACAACAATATTAAATGCCTATATGTGTGGAAAAAAAGATTTCAATACATTTTTTTTCATTTCTTACTTACGGATTTGAGGGATACTTAACAAAAAATAAATACAGAGAATTCAAATAACTCTATGGAGTACAGAACGATGTATGTCATAATTAACAATAAGAATTGAAAATGAAATACATAGGTGAGAGAACAAGTAGTTATTATACCACTTAAGCTGGATTTACTACTTAAAGAGAAGATAATAGATATAAAATTGAGTTTTAATTTGGATTATAAGAGATTGGAAAAAACCTAAAAAGAAACAATGTGTGAAGTGAATGTATGAAATCAAAAAGTGTACTGAAGTTATGTAAAGGAGAGAAGTTATCATGGAAATTGTATTAAAGTTGGAGAGAACTGAAATCTGCAGTGTAATAATAAGGGTTGAAAGTAATGATGATATTTATGTATGTGTATATATATTTAAATATTGTACATGGGAATTAATCTCAAAATTTAATGCATTAGTTTATATTATATTATTATAATAAAGCTACAAATTATTATTTTTAATTTTTTTTTACTTCAAGACATATCAACAATTAAAATTCCATAGCACTCCTTTTGAACTAAGTATAGATAGAAAATAGGTTTATTTTGTGAAAGTTACCCAAAGAATCTATCTGGTACACTGCTTCTTTTAAAAAAAGGTTTGCAAAAAATTATATTTATCAAATTAGATTTGGTTTCTTCGACCAATTGCAATCTCAAAGCTTAATACATTAAATATCATATATATATATATGTGTGTGTGTGTGTGTGTGTGTAATCTATAATTGAATATTTATAAATACAATAATTAGATATATGTAAAGTATAACTTTAGAAATTTTATCCACTTAGGAACACTTTCGACTATCCTCATAGTCTTTGTCAACTAACACTTTGAAAGTATAGCCTTCCCACAATTCTGTGATCTTAATATTTGCTGCCTGTCTGTTAATTAAGTTTTGTTTGTATTTGTATACTAGCATAGCTTCCTTTATTTTCTTTTTGTGGTTATTTTTTTTCCAATTTGCAAAAAAATAACAACAAAAGGAAAATAAAGAAAGGTATGCTAATATACAGATACAAACAAGACTTAATTAACAGACAGGCAGAAAATGTTAAGATCATGGAATTGTGGGAAGGTTAGCCTTTTCAAAATGTTAGTTGACAAAGACTATGAGGATAGTCCAAAGCACTCCTAAGTGAATAAAATTTTTAAAGTTATACTTTACATACATCTAATTACTGTATTTTTAAATATTCAATTATAAGATTGTGTATATTGACTTGAAGAAATGCAAACATTGAATTATAATATATATATATGTTAAAATGAAGATTTGCACGAGTTAAATATATAAAAAACATATTTTGCGGGTTCATCCATGTTAGAAACTTTTAATATTAATATACTGATGTTTTGACTTGGTCACACAAGTCATATAAAGAGTTATAAAGGGTAGAAAGACATTTGTAGAGTTGCTACAATCACTGATTTGAAAAAAACGTTAAAGTTCCACCAATAGCAAAAATGTTAAAGTTAGGAATGTTTTTTTAAAAAATCTTTCCAAATAGGAGAACATTTGCATGTATCATCTCGCTTATTGATACAATCTGGCCTTTTAAGTATCTCAATGGCTTCTCTAATTTTGCATTGGAAGAGATTATCACATCTGGATATGATCCTGGTACTAGAAAAATCAATTTTATGACCTGAATCTATAGTATGGAGTGAGAGTGCTGCTGATGATGAGAGTTATTTAACTGCATTAGCATGCTCATCTCTCCTAATACTGATGCGACGATTACTCATACCTATGTAAGAAGCTTTACAATTTTTACATGAGATTTGATAAACACCTTGAGATTCAAGAGGGAGTGAATCCTCAGGCTTGGTTATTATATTGCTGATCTTTTGATGAGTAGAAAATGCTGTATCTATATTATAGCATTTTAATATATGTCCGATACTGTCTGTAGTTCCTTTTACATATGGAACACAAATCCTAATAGCTGATTTATCATCTTTTTGTTTCCTATTTTGTCTATGTTGGGCTTGAAATAAGGCTTTATTATAAATTTGTAATTATAACTATTTGCTAATAAAACACTATTAATATGATTTATTTCTTCTTTCAGATGTGTCTCATCTGAAAGGTTAATTGCTCTATTTAAAAAAGTTTTGGCTATCTGTCTGTGTGTGTATCCTTTCTGTAAATCGAAAAAGATAAACTATTTGGTGTTCTGTTGACTAGAACATCAAGAAAAGTGAGTTTTCCATCAGACTCTGTCTCCATTGTAAATTTAATATGAGGATGCATATTATTTAAATGTAAGAAAAAATCATCTAATTTATTTTTTTATGTTGCTATATGACAAAAGTGTCATCTATGTATCTGAGCCAAATGAGAGGTTTTAAAAATGATGATTCTAAAGCACGAGTTTCTATATTTTCCATGAATAAATCAGATATTACTCCTGAGATAGGTGAGCCCATAGGAGTACCAAAAACTTGTCTGTAATGCTGTCCATTATTGCTTTGATTAAACATTGTCTCTTAAATACATATTTTGTATACAGTGTACAGAATTACAGACAAGTTTTTGGTACTTTTATGGGTTCACCTATCTCAGAAGTAATAGCTGATTTATTCATGGGACATATAGAAACTCATGCTTTAGAATCATCATCTTTAAAACCTCTCATTTGGCTCAGATACATAGATGACACTTTTGTCATATGGCAACATGGAAAAAATAAATTAGATGATTTTTTTTTTACATTTAAATAATATGCATCCTCATATTATATTTACAATGGAGACAGAGACTGATGGAAAACTCCCTTTTCTTGATGTTCTAGTCACCAGAACACCAAATAGTTCATATTTTTCGATTTACAGAAAGGATACACACACAGACAGATATTTACATTTCTATTCTCATCATCACCCAACTCAGATAGTTTCTGTAGCCAAAATTCTTTTAAATAGAGCAATTAACCTTTCAGATGAGACACATCTGAAAGAAGAAATAAATCATATTAATAGTGTTTTATTAGCAAATAGTTATAATTACAAATTTATAAAAAAAGCCTTATTTCAAGCCCAAAATAGACAAAATAGGAAACAAAAAGATGATAAATCATCTATTAGGATTTGTGTTCCATATGTAAAAGGAACTACAGACAGTATTGGATGTATATTAAAAAGCTATAATATAGATACAGCATTTTCTACTCATCAAAAGATCAGCAATATAATAACCAAGCCTAAGGATTCAATCCCTCTTGAATCTCATAGTGTCTATCAAATCTCATGTAAAAATTGTAAAGCTTTTTATATAGATATGAGTAATTGTCACATCAGTGTTGGGAGAGATAAGCATGCTAATGCAGTTAAACAACACTCATCATCATCAGCACTCTCACTCCAAACTATAGATTCAGGTCATAAAATTGATTTTTCTAGTACCAAGATCATATCAAGATGTGATAATCTTTACCAGTGCAAAATTAGAGAAGCCAATGAGATACTTAAATGGCCAGATTGTATCAATAAGTGAGATGATACATGCAAACTTCCTCCTATTTGGAAAGATTTTTTTAAAAAACATTCCTAAATTTAACATTTTTGCTATTGGTGGAACTTTTAACGTTTTTTTTCAAATCAGTGATTGTAGCGCCTCTACAACCGTCTTTCTACCTTTAATAACTCTGTGGATGACTTGTGTCACCAAGTTGAAATGTCAGTATATTAATATTAAAAGTTTTTAACATGGATGAACCCTCAAAATATGTTATATATATATATTGTAACAAAGATTTTTACGGTTACAAGATGGAAATACATTACACATCTCAGTTTTTATTTTACTATAATTTTCACCAATTATTAATCCACTTCAGGTTGAAATTTTTCTAAGTTTAATTCAGTTTCTCCAATCTCTTTCCTCTACACTTTGTACTAGAAAACTTGTTTATTTCTTCCTTCCATTCCATGAGTGATTTTTTTCCTAAATCTTCTATAATCCTTTGGGATCTCTGTTTAAGATTTTAAACAACATTTTGGTATTGGTAGTACTGATGGAAAATTTATTTCTGAAGAAAAGATGGAATTATTACTAAAATGAGAGATGATATCATAAAATGTATGAAAGAGTTCTATAAAGAATTAAATAGCAATTAAGAACAAGAAAACAAATTAACTCCTACAATTACTATACTTTCTGAATTTCCCAATATTTTAAATGAAAAAGTGAGATCTGCAATTAAGCTATAAAAAAGAGAAAACTCTAGGTAATGATGGAATTATAATCAATAAGATAAAATAAGCAGGTGAAGAAATAAAAAAAAATTGTTGGAAAAATATATATTAAGTAAATAAATGGTAACAGTGTGTCAGATGCTTGGAAGAATGTAGTAATAATATTGATCTGTTAAAGAAGATATTATAAATTATAAAACTATTTGTCTTTTATCAGTTATATTGTTTATAATAACTCCTCTCATATACACTGTAATGCTTTTTTTTTCTTTATTTTCCTGACAGTTTTGACTATCCAGCAGTCTTCATCAGAGCATTCTCAAGATTTTTAATTCATGTTTTGCCAGTTTTTTACTTATGAATCTGAAACTAGGAGAGTTAACAATTTTGAAATTTTCTCACTAATTCACAATTATACTTTTTAAAAACTTTTTTTCATATCATTTTGCAAAATTCTGGACATTTAATTATTTTTAAATCATTAACTTTTTTGTTCCACTATTTAGCAAAATTCTGGATATTTAATTATTTTTAACGATCGCTTATATATATATAGTAACTTAATAAAGTGATCAAAATATATTATAATATATTATTTAATTAAGAAAAGATTCAAATATAAATATTTAGCTTAATAAATGAAAAAGAATTGTAGCTTTTCTTTTATATCAAAGAGAAAAGAATTAAACATTGTAACTTGCTGAGCATAAGCTATTAAACAAAAAGGTCAGACTGAGTTATCAATCATATTAAGGGTCATTGTATTAAATGAAACATATTTCTATAATTAGATTTCTCAAGATATCACAATATCAATAATTATAAATTAGGACAACTTATTATAACTCGGGTATATGGAAATCAAGTGAGTGAGTACACTGGTAACTCAATCAAATATCTCTCAATATATACAACTGTATATTTTACTCACTTTCATTTATTGGTTTGATGTTAAGTGCATATTTAAACAAATACCAAGTGAATATGGTCTAGCAGGGCTCCACTAGATTATCTGAATCTAGACACAGTTATATCTAATAACCTTTCACATGTACCGGGTTTGAATCCCATTTTGGTACTTTATTTCAAATAAAAATGGAGGATTTTGCTTTTTAGAGCCATAACACTGTATGCACTAATATTTAGGTAAGCATAAAACATCCTTAAACCAAAGTGGAGTATATAATATTCATTAGACATAAATCATTTCCCAGATCTTAACATAATAAATGTGTTTCAATATTTTTTGTAAGTTTTACTAGCTCAGATTACTATTAACTTAGGATGGCAATTCACTCATCCTTGCATGAAATAGATGATGGGATGGTGGTTATTACAATTACTAAGAAATCACTAAATATTATGAAATCAATATTTATTTATGGCCTTTAAACATTTAAACAGCTCATTAATTAAAATGTGATGATGATGATGATGATAATGACAATGATAATGGTTTCAACCACAGCTTTGGGACTAAGCCTAATCATAAAACTAATTTTTATAAAGAAATTCATAATCATTGCTTAATTTTAGTACATCTAATTGGAACTTAAATAGCTAATATTCACCTTGATGATGAATGATCACACTTAATAAAGACTACTCTTAATGAAATATATATGCCTCATTTAATAAAACAAATTAACATTCATTAATGCCTTACTAATATCTACATGAAAATTTATAGATAAACATGAAAATTGATACAAATAATAATAACAATAATAATTGATTATATTGCAATCTTCAAATTAATTTCAAATTCTTCCCCCTTTCCCTTCAAATGTATATGGTATTAAATTGGGTAATTCATAAAAAAAATATTCACTCATTGGCACACATACCTTATAATCTAACATGTAAGCAGAATTTAAAAAAAAATGTTAGTAGAATTGGAAAGAGCAAGTTTTAGTAACAAGTTTTAAATCACCCCCCTCTCACTTCTACACTCTGAAACGTATAGTTTCTTAAAACAAAATTATTTAATATTTTAATACTGCTTATTCCCTCACATTCACTCACAATTATACACAGATAAAGTATTATTATGTATGTGTGTGTTTACCCTGTAAAAACCAAAATATTATTTAAAACCAAAATAATAATACAAAAAATTATTTTACACATGAATATTTCATAACTGTAAATTAATAAACAAATAATTTTGATACATTCAAAATCATTTATGAAGCTCAAGGTTATTATTAGTAAGAAATTATTGGTTTTAATCGATCCGAATTGTCTTTAAAAGTTCTTTAAATAAAATATACCACTTTATTGCTAAAAGTTTATTAAGACTCTGAGATCATAAAGAAAATAGAGATAAAAAGTCATATTACCGATCCTTTGTTTTGTGGTGAACTTCCAAGGGCTCAAACTTATCTTGTGTAATGTCTATATTTCTGCAGCTACCATTTCCATTTTACATTGGAACAATCTCTTTCTTGAGGTGTATAATTGTTTGATGATGATGATCCTATTGAGGTTATTTGCTTTAGTGGACAATTTGGAAATCATTATATTAATTTTTCTTCTCTTTCTGTCAAGCATGATTCTTTTAGTGGATGAAGTACAGCAGTTGTTTTCACGTTTATAAATTTTCTGGGTTTAAACTCAGTTACTGGAACAATTAATTGGACTTGATGATTTAATATTGATCAGTAGATTAAATCAACTTTCTGATCTCCTTCAAATGCAGGTGAATGTTTTCTTCTTTTTATTTAAAAACATCTTACTTCTCTCAGTCAGTTGAAAGGTGTAGAATATTATTTTTCAGACAGGAAATCTTTTCTTTCCTATATGATGTGCTAGTTTATGATGAGTCTGGTAGACAGATGAGACATATATTAATTTTTCTTACCCCGCCATCCTTATATTTTCAACATTCAAAACTCGATATAAAAAAATGATTAAAAAAAAAAGGTTATCTAGCAGATTAAAAATGTTTGTCTGCTTTATTTTCAATAATTTTTAAAAAGTCTCTCTATCACAATATATTATAATATCACTCAACTGATTTTCCAGACTGCTTTTATATCCGACTTTTGAGTCAACTCACCCAATTAGAGTGATAGTGTGACTTGCTATTTTTGACCAATTTGTTTTTAGCTGGGAAGTGCAATCTTTTTAGGAACATTAAAAAAAAATCACACACCTGGTTTTCAGACAAACTTTTGTTTTGAAAGAAAAAATAGACTTAATCCCCCTTTTTAACACCCCTGTAACATTTCAAATTTGAGCTTCTTTCTTTTGATCTCAAGATGAGGCAATTTCAAAATTAGAGTTCCCACCAAGTTTAAACTCCATAATGACAGACAATCATTTATAAAAACAAAATTGTTACAAATATATATATATATCTGATTCAACAGATTTTCTCCCTTTCTCTCAATATTTAATAAATGTAGATATATTTATGTGATGTAACACACACACTCCATATTCAAATCATGTATAAACTGACATTAAATAATCTAATTGCTAGCTTAGTAATTATAACCCTAATATTTAAAATTAAAAATTTAACCTTTTATATCCAAATTACAATTATAGAAAAGTAAAACAGAGAAATAATAAAATATCAAAATTCAGCAAGTGTAGGTCAGTTTTAAAGAAAGTTAAAATGTTTAACATTTGAAATATAAAACAATTAAATAGTTTACACATACACCACCTATATATGTGTAACTTTGTTTTTTAACAGAAAAATTAAATATTGAATAGTTTAAATGTGTGTATTACCTTTCTATTAACACACAAACAAATAAAGTATATAATTATTGACCCACTCTCTTTCTGTCTAAAGCTTTTAGAACTTGATCTTGTAGGGTTTAAACTTGGATGCCCTACAGCTTTCCTTTTTTATGAAAATGTGATGATGATTTTTGTTCAGCATTTTCTTTCATGAACATTACGATAAATTTAGCTAATGACTAAATTGTAATGGCGCAATATATATATATATAGTCTTATCTTTGTATATATATATATATATATATATATATATATATAGTCTTATCTTTGTAGAAACATTACTGGAAAATTGTTTTTTCAGAACCAGCTATCTTTGTTTAAATTCTTAGTAATGTATCAACTATTATTATATAGATTCCATGCAAATCTGAACCATCTTCAAAAACGATTTGTAAGTTCTAATTTAAATTTATTGCAAGCTTTCTTAAGGCTATGAATATCAACTCTGAATACTGTTTATATTAATAATTTTTGTCTCTCGTTTTGCTGTAACATCCACTTTATATATAATTTATCAATGATCACTTCCTGTGTTGAATTTGTTAAGAGCATTTTCTATTAGTCAAATGGTAAACAAATTCTGCTACATTTTTATTTGTCCCACATAAACAGTATTTTTTCTGAAAGAAAGAATTTATAGTATAAAGTTTTTTTTTTTGTTTTTTTTTACAAAACTGTGTCCTCTCTTTTTTCTACCACCACAACCAAAGTAACTCACATCACTTTCATCTTTCACTTGTTTACTAATGCTGGCATTAAATTCTGTCATGATAATTTTAAAATGTTATTTGATGTGATCAAAGACCTTATATATATATATATATGTGTGTGTGTGTTTGTGTGTGTGTGTGTAAAATCTTCTACTTCATCACTATAATAAGAATTTAAATACAATTTATCCAAACCACTTCAAACACTTTTTAACAAAACTCTTTATTTGTACATATATACATACACCTTAGGTTTCAACTGTCATGCAGTCTTTCTCAGAGTCAGTTCACTATAATCTCTTAAAAAATGCATTTTATAGATTAAAGTGAACTCGCTCTGAGGTAGACTGCAGGACAGTTGAAATGTAAGGTGTATGTAAATATGTACAAATAAAGAGTTTTGCTATAAAGTGTTTGAAGTGGTTTGGATAAATTGCATTTATAGAAAATTATAGCAAAATAAAGAAGTGTAATTTTGGCAATATTTATAATAAGAATTTGTTGGGACATAATTTCAAATATCTGAATTTACTATTTTCCATTAAATTGAATAACTAATTTTGACACTTCACATGATCACCATTTTATATGCTTACACATGCTGTCAATAAGAGTAGCAAACTCTCCATATAGTAGTATTACCAAGTGCATGTCTTCATAATCATTAGATCATAAGACCTAGGTGAAATGTTCTCAAATCCAGAGCTCCTCACTGATAAAAGCCACAAATTAGAAACTAGTCTAGTGATGTTGGAAGAGTAGGCACTAGATAAGAATATTATGCACAAATCTTCCTGCATCCATTAATTATGAAGGCTTGCACTTGGTAATACTACTGTATAGAGAATTTGAAACTCTTATTAATCTTGATACTCTGATACTTTATCAATCTCCAGAATGTTATTCTTCCACTTTTCATTTATAATGAACCCAACTCCAATTGCACTTCCAATATTTGTCACTATGATCACTTTTTAAATCAATTTCTCTCTTCAGTTTTTTTCTAACTTCACAAATTCCATTAATGTCATATTTAATATTAGATTGTTATTCTTCCAATTCATTCAATCTTTCTACATTTGAAAGTGATCTGCAATTGTAAATACCTAAATAAAAGTTCATCATGTATATATTGTATCAATATTTTAGCTGGATTGCATTTGCTGAATCATAAGAAATATGTTTATAAAAAACATAATATTAAATAGTACAAACTACTTATAATATTTATTTATTATGAAAAAATATTAACACAATTTTAATATTTAAATACAAATATAATGTATATATTTAAGCTAGATGTAATGAATAGGCGATTTGAACCTATACTTTCAAATCCCTCATCACATCTATCTTAAGTTGTATTTAAATTTTATAGATTTAGACTGTAGTATACCCAGCCCTCTTCTGTGTATTAAGGTCCTACACATGAGGTGTCAGAGAGACTTATGACAACATGGGTATGACAACAAAATTGACAAACAAGGGTGTTGAACATGCCATCATCAGATCTTCAATGATGTGAATGGATGAAGTGTTGCAGAGTGGAGAACATTGAAGCCTGTGCAGTAAAGTTTGAAGATTTATTATCTTAATATAAACCAAGCACTGGTTATATATATATGGAAGATGATGATTTGCAGAAACTGGTGAATGCTGGTTCAGCATGAAATACATATATTGGAGATCATTTGTCTTTTTTTTCATGTATATGGGTATGTGTATGGTTGTATAGAATAGAATAGATGTCAGAAGGGAGCTTGAAAGTCTGGGTTCAAATCTCTTCTAATTAACACAACTTTAGTAGAGAATTTTTCTATACTGTAATAATAATAAAAAAAATATTTAAATATAAAATAAATTACTATATATCAATATTTACAAATCCAGGTCAATCTTCACAACACTTGGTCTAAACATTTTCTATGAACAAATTATTAAAAATAAGTTCATTTTTATTTGCCATTTAAGTTTTTTAAAAAAAACATCAGGTATATACACCATGACAATAGGAAACACAAAACATAATCGAAATGTTTTGATGCTCTGATTGAATTGGCATAAATTTATTTTTTAAGGTCGAGTAAATAAGTGTTACATTTTATTATTTTGAAAAAAACATCTCCATGATCTATTGTATATATATAACCAAATAAGTAACAGAAGACTGTTAATAAAATTTCACATTAACCAACAGTTGTCTTCATTTAAAATAATATTAAAGTTTACTATAAAGAAGTTAAAAAATGAACCAATTTTTTAATTGTTACCAAATAAACATGAAGATTGAGCTACAAACGTAAATATTAATTGCCAAGTATCTTTACTTCCCAATTTTGTAATATATATTCATATTTGGGTGTTTATATATAAAACGCTTTATTATTTCTGATAAATGATTGTACATACACACATACATACATACATACATACATACATACATACATACATACATACGTACGTACTTTAAATTGATAAAAAAATCAAGTCAGATGACCTAATTTTAATAAAGCTCCTATTTACAAATGTTATATATAGAGTAAGTTAAAAACAAACTCTTATGAAGCTTCAAAAATACCCTCAACCTCAGACCGCGGTTTCTGCCTCTAGCGTCATCAGTGAGGTGCTAGGGAATAAAAATACTAGAACTAGTCCAGCATTTTATCAATGCCTAACTACTGAGAAGAAAATCTGAAACTTTCAGACATTTAAATGTCCAAAAATCCAGCTATCTAACTCAAATAGCCGTATGGGACTGAACTAAGTTCAGATACACCATATATTAATAGCTCTAGCAATATAAAATCGCCAAAGCATTAATAGCAAAAAACTAAAATTAAATTGATAAAAAAATCAAGTCAGATGACCTAATTTTAATAAAGCTCCTATTTACAAATGTTATATATAGAGTAAGTTAAAAACAAACTCTTATGAAGCTTCAAAAATACCCTCAACCTCAGACCGCGGTTTCTGCCTCTAGCGTCATCAGTGAGGTGCTAGGGAATAAAAATACTAGAACTAGTCCAGCATTTTATCAATGCCTAACTAGTGAGAAGAAAATCTGAAACTTTCAGACATTTGAGTTAGATAGCTGGATTTTTGGACATTTAAATGTCTGAAAGTTTCAGATTTTCTTCTCAATAGTTAGGCATTGATAAAATGCTGGACTAGTTCTAGTATTTTTAATTCCCTAGCACCTCACTGATGACGCTAAAGGCAGAAACCGCGGTCTGAGGTTGAGGGTATTTTTGAAGCTTCATAAGAGTTTGTTTTTAACTTACTCTATATATAATACATACGTACGTAGATAGATAGATAGGTAGATAGATAGATAGATAGATAGATAGATAGATAGATAGATAGATAGATAGATAGATAGATAGATAGATAGATAGATAGATAGATAGATAGATAGATAGATATGTAGGTAGGTAGATAGATAGATAGATAGATAGATAGATAGATAGATAGATAGATAGATAGATAGATAGATAGATAGATAGATAGATAGATAGATAAATAGGTAGGTAGATAGATAGATAGATAGATAGATAGATAGATAGATAGATAGATAGAGAGAGGTAGATAGATAGATAGATAGATAGATAGATAGATAGATAGATAGATAGATAGATAGATAGATAGATAGATAGATAGATAGATAGATAGATAGATAGATAGATAGATAGATAGATAGATAGATATGTAGGTACATAGATAGGTAGGTAGATAGGTAGATAGATAGATAGATATATAGATAGATAGATAGATAGATAGATAGATAGATAGATAGATAGATAGATAGATAGATAGATAGATAGATAGATAGATAGATAGATAGATAGATAGATAGATATGTAGGTAGATAGATAGATAGATAGATAGATAGATAGATAGATAGATAGATAGATAGATAGATAGATAGATAGATAGATAGATAGATAGATAGATAGATAGATAGATAGATAGATAGATAGATAGATAGATAGATAGATAGATAGATAGATAGATAGATAGATAGAAAATCGTCTTTATTGCCAAATAAATATATATCACATTATTTAATTATAAATACAGAAAACAGAAATATGTATAAAGAAAACAATTTTTAGTGAATAAAATGTCATTGTTATTTAAATTAGTAATAACATAAATTGATTATTATTTTTTTTAATATATATATTTTAATATAAACAAAAAAAAAGTAGCAAATTTCTGTGACAGTAATAAAATTTTTTTTTTTAATATTTTGATGTTTAAATTCAAAATTGGTCGAAATAATTGGTTACCATAGAAATTTTATTGTATTTTATATGTATTTTTTTTATAATATTTTGCCGCGCCTTCATTACCGTAGTTACATGTTACCAAGATACATTTTTTAATCACTTGCATTCATATTTTGCACAATACAGCTAATTAAATATAAATGGTTCTAAATGTGTGTGTGTGTATGTTTAGAAATATATAAATATAATGAACACAATTTTTTAAAGACATCAATATAAAAAGTTTCTGTTATAAATATTTAGTCATTTACATATATAAATTAAAGTGATTTCAAAATTCCAAAATGACATCTATAATATATAAAAAAAATTGTGCCACGAAAAAAAAATATAATAGGAAAAACTAAAATAAAAAATTTTTGAATACTATTTATAAATTTATAATTATGTTTTAGCGAATTTTAACCATGTGGAATGGGATACAATCGTTATAATATATAAGTGTGTGACCAGTTGTAGCCGATTATTAAAATTATAAACTATATTTTTTTCCAAAAATGATCCTATTTCGTACAAAAAAAAAAGAGCAAGGTTTTGCTGATAAATTCAGCAGATAACAAGTCTCTAGTATATATTATATTTTTTTGCAGCAAATAGCAAAGAAAAAATATCGGATGAGCTAAATATTTTTAATAAATTTTAAATACATTAATAAAATAAATATCAATATCTTTATCATAAAACCAGTTAAAACATGATGCAATCTAAACTTTTGGTCACCTTTATCCTTGAATGACTGTGGTCTTAGGCACCTATAAGCATTTGTGTTACCATTTAATGCTGGTATTATAGAAAACAAATCTCTGGAATTTTTAATAAAACAAAAATAATTCTAGATAATAAAATATTATATAAATATATAATTTTATTAATTAATATTATTATTTTAATATTTACTTATTAATTCTCAAGGAGTTTAAAAGTTAATAGAATCAATTCTATGTTGTGAAGTTAAATAATTAGCTCTGTGGATGAGGTATTTATGTTTACGCCTAATTGGAAGTTTCTTTGAATTAGTATTCTTTGACTGATCTCCCACCATTATAAGAAAGTGGGAAAGTAAATGAAAATAGATTTATTTTACATTAGCAAGATAAATTCTTACAAAAAAGGAGAAGGGTATTGCATTTAAAAAGTTTATAATTTTAGGATTAAATAAAAATTTCTTTGTATAAAATATCATCCTATCCTAATATATATATATATATATATATATATATATATATCATATCAATAACAATCAACAATTTCAAACTGTTGTCAAGACAACCTTTTCTTAACAGTAAAGATGGAATATATATAACACTAAAATGATAAACTTTTTAAATGAAATCCCCTTCTCCTTTTTTGCAAAATCTATCTTGAAAATGTAAAATTAATCTATTTTCATGGGTAAGATAACAAACGTTACTGACAATGTTGAAAGAATTAAAAAACTAAAGTGGAGTTGGGCTGGACATATTGCTAGAAGAACATTGTAATTTTAAACTGGATTCCAAGAGATTGTAAAACATGCAGAAAAAAACACATGTGAGATGGATGGATGAAATAAGAAACTGTGCAGGAATAATGTGGAGAAGAGAGGCTAGAAACCAGAGAAGATGTATTGGACTTGGAGAGACCTGCAGTGGCTTGATACATGGTTGATAATGATGATGATGATGATGATTTTAAATTTGTTTATATATTTGTATGAGAATAAAATAATTAAATGAACAAAGATTTAATATTTAAAATAAAGTTATCATATAATTGCAATAATAAAATACATGTATATATATATATATATATTCTCTATAATAAAATACATGTATATATATATATATATATATTCTCTAAAAAGTACAAATAAAAACTAATGAAAAAATGATGTAATTATATAAAATTTCAACAATTTAGTCAAGGGATTTGTTTCAATTACAATAAACGTTTTGTAACAATGTTTGAAATTAGCTGGTTACTGTTTAAAGTTTATTACTACTATATTAATTCTATGCTAACATATTTGAAGACCAATCACTAGTCTTGGGGGAAAAAAGGAGACACTTTAATTAAATGGAAACTAGCATTAAACAAAAAATGTTATAGTTTCAACTTTGTTTTCAATTTTTGAATTTATGAAAAAGCGATTATGGGTTTAAATTATTTCAAACCAAAAAAAAATTTTCAGAATCTAAATTTATAGAATACTGATAATCATGATTTTCCAATTCAAAGAATGCATTATAGTCTTGCATTGGTGGTCGAGAGGTTAGCGTGACTGCTTTGCACTAGCAGACAGTTGCCCTGGTTGCGGGTTCACATCCCGGCCAATGCTATGACACTTAAAAAAAAATGCCTTATAGGATAGGATGTTTTCAACATTTTGAATGAAAAGAATAAACAATTTTATTTAATTAATTTTTTAAAAAAATAAAAACTTTATTAAAATTTAATATAAGTCTTCAGAAATTTTTATTTGGATGGTTATCAGCTTAAAAATGTGCATAAGTTTAAATATTATGGTAAATTTTTAGATGGATAGTCTCCTATGACATCAGTTTCTCATAGATTATAACATTGACATAACTATTTCAACTAAATTATTTTATATAAATGACTTGACTAATTCAAGTAAATTAATCTTTACATTAATTACTCTGCCAAATTTAATTGATATAAAACTTAAATCATCCTATTGTTCTAATATAAAGATTCTGAAATAATCCATTTAAGGACAATCTATTTAATAAAAAATATAATTGTAAGATCATAAGAATAATCAATAAGTATTGTGCCATTTATTTATATATATGGTACAAATTACTATTTAATATTGTGTATCATTTAAATAAAAAAAGAGAGAAACCGATCCTTAATTTTTTTTTGTAATATAATGTTGTTTTAAGAAAAACGTACAGTGAAAGTTTAATTTTTCTTTTTTTTAATATAAGTTAACTAAAATAAATTCAATGTTGGAAAGTGCATACTGAATAATTGATTCAAATAGTAAAAGAAAATTCCAAAGGTAAAAGATTGCTATCAGAAAGTCCGACTTTCTGATAGTAATTAAAAATGGCAGAAATTCTTAACAAGAAAACAGTCTTTGTAATAAAAAAAAGGAGAATAATGTAGAAGTTTATAAAATAGAACAAAAGGTAAAAAGGAAGATTCGCAGAACTTCTAAAAAGAATCTGGGAATATAAAAAAAGCTGACAGATTTGAAAAGGGTCTTTTGTCTTGTTGTTCCAGAGAGTGTTGAGCAATTTGAAGTGCCTCGTATTTTTTTATACAAAAAAAATTAATAAATGTGTCCACTTAGATATGAACTGAAATCGCTCGCCATGAGTAAATAGAACTCTATCATTTGCTGACACTTTCTCTTGAGAAAAGTCACCTAGATCATCATCTGGCTCTACCTAAATTTGATCGGAGATTTGGAAGAAGTGAAACTAAAAAAACAACTACTGTGGACTACCCACTGACTGAATTGGACATCAGAGGATCAATGACCTATTTAAATATCAACTTACCAGTAAGATAATGGCCATAACTTTTACATAATGTTTTATGAATAGAGAGTTGAAAGAAATGTTATCCCATAATTTTTTTTGATCGAAAGATTTGTGAACTGAGAAGTGAACTAAACTGTTACCATGGAAAAATAAGACACCAACTAGTGATTACTTCAATATTTGAATCAAATTATTAAATTCATATGCACAATACTTTCCAATATTATAATTTTGTCTTAATCTTAAATATTAAATGTTTGACAGGCTAGAATAAATCTTTATTATTAGCTTAACTTTCATTGTACATGTATAAAATTAATGTTATGATATTTAAGTTTTATATTTAGTTATTTAAATTCAAATTAGTATACAAATTACCTTTGCTAAATAGATTTATTTTTCTTAATTAAGTCAAAGGGGAATATCTTCTACTTAATGGGAATTTTAATCCAGATTGTATAATTATTACTTTATGAGTTACAATATGTTCGACGCAGGCTCAGTGGGTCTAACAACTCTGGCACCCTCATGTAGAAATTAAAAAGTGATCCAGCTCACAATTGTACTCGGTAATAATTCTAGGCTAAGCTGAACAGGAAAGGTAGTTATGTTTTGAAAATAATAATGAAACATTCTTCTTTTTTTAAATAAAATAAATGAACATTTATTTTTCTTTTACATAACTTGATCAACTCGCACATTTATAATGCGTATAGAGGCCTAGAAATATGGAAAACATTACAATGGCTTGCCCAACTTGGGCTTAGGAAAAATAACACGACCTGAGAAAATTTAAAAACGGCATGAAATTGAGAATTTAATGTCTGTAGTCGGAAAATAAATATGACCATAAATAGTGTGCAAGTCTAAAAAGTTATTGCGTACAATTACAAAAGTTTTTTTTTAAGAATATAAGATTTTAAATAAGTTTATATTGAAACAAAATAATAGTGAATAAATTAAATAATAAATAAAATCGATCAAAGGCTAGTAATGGCAGTAAAGGTAGAGAGGGACGAGAGATTATAGGGTGTTAAAAGAGAAGGGTGTTGGTGAACGAATTTATTAACAAAGCAAAATAAAATATTGAATTTATATCGTAACAATTGATAAAGTTAAGATTTTGTTTACTGTAGCAAAAATAAGCAACACGGCCATATATAAAATTGAGAAGTAATAAAAATATACAAAATATGGCAGAAGGTGAGTAAGAATTAAAAGAGGGTGTGGAACCCTTAATAAGAAAACTATTATACGAATGCATGACTGAATTCAAAGAATATATAAAGAAAGAAATGGCAGAGATGGTCAGAGAATTAAAAGAAGAAATAAAAAAACTAGTAAAAAAAAGGAGGAAAAAGAGAAGAAAGAAATGGCAGAGATGGTCAGAGAATTAAAAGAAGAAATAAAAGAACTAGTAAAAAAAAGGAGGAAAAAGAGAAGAAATAAAGTGATCAGTAGAACAACAGAAGAAAAGAGGATAGATAATCTTATTTGTGATTGGGATGGCGAATTGATTAAGTACACGTCTCAAGAATGCCCAAAGGTTGTTTTGCAAATGAACGATGTCAAGGAAGAGACCTTGTGGGATTCTGGCAGCCAGATATCAGTAATGTTGGAAACAACGTATGAACGCATGCGGAGCCAACCCATAGAGATACCAACTCTACCAGTGAAAAGCATGCAAATAACATTGGCAAATAACAAAAAGGCACAATTGGGCTTGAAACCAGTTTGGGTGCAAATTAAAATAGAAGATAAAATTATGCCCCACACGCTATTAATTCTAAAAGGATTGGTACATGAAGCCATATTGGGGTCCAATTTTATGCACAAAACTGGGTGTGTGATCAATTATAAAGATGAAAAGATTATCTGCAATGAGGAAGAAGTGGAGTTTGAGTCACAGATGAGAATGAACCAGCAAAATGTATGTAATATGGAGGTTGAGATAGAACAGCCTTCAATAGAGGCATGTATTGATGAGATAATAAATGAAGTGAGGGAAGGATTGAAAGAGGACCTAAAAGAAGTTCTAATTGAATATAAATCGAATTTTTTTCAGATAAACCTGAGGTTATTAAAGGGTATGAGCACAGGATCAAGGTCGCTGACAGTACACCATACCAGGCAAGATCATACCCAGTTCCACATCAATATAGAGCTGAGGTAGAGAGAGAATTAAAATGGAGAAGTGGGATATTATCACTAAGGGTTCATCAGCATATAATAACCCATTGGTGGTTGTAAAAAAAAATGGAGCCTTAAGACTGTGTTTGGATGCCAGGCAATTGAACAAGATTACTTGGCCAGATCAAAATGTTTCACCTCCAATTAATGAGTTGGTAAATAAATTCCAGTGAAAAAATATATTTTCCACATTAGATCTGACTGCCAGCTATTGGCAGATCAAGTTACACCCTGCTGACCGGAAATACACAGCATTTCGATATAATGGTATATCGTACCAATTTAACAGAATGCCTTTTGGTCTCAAGAATAGTGGAGCAGGCCTGCTAAAATGTCTTGACTGTGTGCAGTCCCCTGAGATCAAAAAGTTAATCACTATCTACATGGATGATGTGATTATTGCATCCAATAACTCTCAGGAGCACTTACAACACCTCAAGTTGTTTCTACTAGAGTGCAATATGAAGGATATTCACATTAATTTACAAAAAAGCTGTTTAGCAACGGAAGAAGTGAATTTCTTAGGGCACTTAATTAATGCTAATGGAGTCAGACCACACCCAGACAAAATCCAGGCAATACAAGATTTCCCAGCCCATCGAACACCAAAACAGGTGAGATCATTTTTGGGGCTGTGTAATTTTTACAATAAATTTTACAAAAACTTTGCTTTAGACATGGAGCCTTTGCTGCAATTATTACATAAGGGAATGTCATGGAAATGGACAGAAGAGCACAAGACCAATTTTAGGGTTATTAAAGAGAAATTCCTTAGCCAAGTGATGTTGGTTTACCCTGACCTAAGGAAACTGTTTATTGTTCAGGTAGACAGTAGTGGGTATGGGGTAGGTGCAGCTCTTATGCAAGCTCAAGAGGATGGTACCTTGGGTGTAATTTATTTTGTCAGAAGACCATTGAGAGGTGCAGAGATTAATTACTGTGTAACAGAGAAAGAGGCCTTGACTGTGGTGTGGGCATTTCAGAAGTTCCGCCAATTCTTGATAGGATCGGAAACGATTGTTAGGACAGATCATAAGAGCCTGGAATTCTTAAATCACAGTTATTTAACAAATAGTAGGCTAATCTGATGGAGCCTTTTTCTCCAGGAGTTCAATTATTCCATCCAGTATTGTAAGGGCACTGAAAATGTGGTAGCTGACACATTGAGCTGGAATATTGTTCCTGATATCCAGGACCATCTGCAGATGGAAGATATCTGTTTGGCAAGTGTAGAATTAGAAACAGACACTGTAGTAGAAGAAGGATTGAGACACTTAAGAAAGGTACAATGGCAAAGCCCTACCTACAAGAAAATTATTGACCAACTAGAAGACAAAGATGAAGTAGGAGAAACAGCAGACACTGACACTGGTGAGAGATACCGCCTGAAAGAAGGGATACTGTGGTATATCACTGACCCACAAAATGATCAGTGGAAAATGATTATATCATAAAGTTTACAAGAAGGACTTATTGAGTACACCCATCATTTGTATGGGCACTATGGTGTAAATAAAGTGGAAGGCTTATTGAGGACATGGTTCCATTGGCCAAATATGAAATCACAGGTCACCAGAATAGTAAGCTCATGCAAAATGTGTCAGAAGACAAAACCAGCAAACAAGTCATATCAAGGTCCATTGAATTTTATCATCTCTAAAGAACCCAATGACCTGATGGCTATTGATTTCTATGGACCATTGCCAGCTTTTGGGAAAATGAAATATGTACTAGTAGTATATGACCTTTTTTCAAAATGGGTGTCAGCATATCCGGTGACCCAGGCCAATACTAGGAATGCCCCTTGAGGTATGATATTTTAAAAGGGTAGGCAAACCAAAAGCTATTTTGTCAGACCACAGTACACCTTTCACATCTTATGATTGGCAACAGTGGATAGAGAGGACGGAGGTAAAACACATATTGTCATCCATACAAAATCTGCAATCAAACCCTTGCAAGCAGGTGATGAGAGAGTTAGGATGCCTCTTCAGGGTATATACTGCATCCAACCATAGAGGATGGGTGAAACAACTCCCAAGGGTGTTAAATCATAAATTGGACTCATAATGAATCTACCAGATTTGCACCTGTAAGACTTCAATTCGGACAAGCAGTTCCTCGAATGTATAAATGCAGGTTACCCGCTAGTCCAGAAAACATTGATAAAGGGAGAGATCATGAAAAAGCAAGAAAAAAATTGGAACACTGCACCAAGCTCCGGACCCGACGGAAAGGAGGCTCGACTGATAAGTTTAAAACAGTGGATACAGTATGGGTCAAAATGAACCCTGTGAGCCAAACTGGGAAGCATATTTTTAAAAATTTCCAAAATTTGTACGAGGGACTTTACCAAATCAGCCAACGGGATGATCCAAATGCTTTCACTTTAGAGAATGGTGAAGGAAAAAGGTGTTCCTATAATGCTAGGTCACTGAAACCATATAAGACTAGGATGTGGGTTAGAAGTACTCCATAAAGACTTATTAAGAATAAAATTAGTTCAAACCTCTATTTTTATTCTCCTTCCCCTGCCCCGGTGGTATTGTGCCATTTATTTATATATATATGGTACAAATTACTATTTAATATTGTGTATCATGTAAATAAAAAAAGAGAGAATCCGATCCTTAATTTTTTTTTGTAATATAAAGTTGTTTTAAGAAAAATGTACAGTGAAAGTTTAATTTTTCTTTTTTTTTAATATAAGTTAACTAAAATAAATCCAATGTTGGAAAGTGCATACTGAATAATTGATTCAAATAGTGAAAGAAAATTCCAAAGGTAAAAAATTGCTATCAGAAAGTCCGACATTCTGATATTAATTAAAAATGGCAGAAATTCTTAACGAGAAAACAGACTTTGTAATTAAAAAAAAGGAGATTAATGTAGAAGTTTATAAAATAGAACAAAAGGTAAAAAGGAATATGCACAGAACTTCTACAAAGAATCTGGGAATATAAAAGGAGCTGACAGATTTGAAAAGGGTCTTTTGTCTTGTTGTTCCAGAAAGTGTTGAGCAATTTGAAGTGCCTCATATTTTTTTTATATACAAAAAAAATATTAATAAAATGTGTCCACTTAGATACAAACTGAAATGGCTCACCATGAGTGAGTAGACATCTATCGTTTGCTGACACTTTCTCTCGAGAAAAGTCACCTAGATCGTCATCTGGCTCTACCTAAATTTGATCGGAGATTTGGAAAAAGTGAAACTAAAAAAAAACAACTACTGTGGACTTCCCACTGACTGAATTGGATGTTGGAGGATCAATGACCTATTTAAATATCAACTTACCAGTAAGTTAATGGCCATAACTTTTACATAAAGTTTTGTGAATAGAGAGTTCAATGAAATGTTATCCCATAATTTTTTTTGATCGAAAGATTTGTGAACTGAGAAGTGAACTAAACTGTTACCATGGAAAAATAAGACACCAATTAGTGATTACTTCAATATTTGAATCAAATTATTAAATTCATATGCACAATACTTTCCAATATTATAATTTTGTCTTAATCTTAAATATTAAATATTTGATGGGCTAGAATAAATCTTTATTATTAGCTTAACTTTCATTGTACGTGTATAAAATTAATGTTATGATATTTAAGTTTTATATTTAGTTATTTAAATTCAAATTAGTATACAAATTACCTTTTCTAAATAGATTTATTTTTCTTAATTAAGTCAAAGGGGAATATCTTCTACTTAATGGAAATTTTAATCCAGATTGTATAATTATTACTTTATGAGTTACAATATGTTCGACGCAGGCTCAGTGGGTCTAATGACTCTGGCACCCTCATGTACAAATTAAAAACTGATCCAGCTCACAATTGTACTCAGTAATAATTCTAGGCTGAGTTAATCAGGAAAGGTAGTTATGTTTTTAGAATTATAATGAAATGTTCTTCTTTTTTTTTAAATAAAATAAATGAACATTTATTTTTCTTTTACATAACTTGATCAACTCGCACATTTATAATGCGTATAGAGGCTTAGAAATATGGAAAATGTTACAGTATATTTTACATCTTTCTGAATGTTTAACATTCCATCTGCCAGTGCAATAACATATTCTCAATGAATTAAAAATGTAAATCTGATTAAGAATATTAATTCCTAAAAAAATATTTTATTATGTAAAGAAGCACAATTTTTCTAGAAAAAAAAAAACACAACTGATTTATTTTATAAAACTCAGACACATTATATAGATATAAGTTTTGCTTGATTTTACTAAAAAGCTGAGGATAATGATATACAATAGATCAAGAGTATTATTTTTTTTACTTAAGAAGGTTTACTTACCGAAAAGATTAAAATACCAGGTTAAAAATAAACATGTGTTTTATAGCACAACTCATTTTTAACTTTTGTCCTTCTTTGTTTCTAGAGTTAAGATGCTCATATATATATATGTGTGTGTGTATATATATGTGCATATAATATATATATATATGTGTGTGCATTAATTTAAATATTTGTGATATAGAGGTAATTTTTCCCTATAAATATGTAAATAGTTTTTCCGCTACTATGTAATCAAGCAACAATCAATTAAAACTGGAGATAAAAGCTAAAACAGGAATCGGTATTTGCCTGACATACATTAAACTAAAAGGTTAAACATATGTAGGCAAATCCTATTGTTATTATTAGATCACGTGATTTGAGTTTCCATTTCAAGTTTATTATTAGATCATGGGATTTGAGATTCCATTTCAAGTTTTAATTGGCTGTTGCTTGATTATATCATAACTGAAATTTTATTTATTAGATAGAATTGTTTTATAACATATTTCAATGTTTAATATACATAATACTGCTTCTGAATCCATACCTATATTCTATATTTAAATCCAGGCTGAGTAAAAAAAAATATCAAGATTAACCAATTTACCTAACAATGTAATAATTATTTGTGTTTTTTTTGATTAAATTTTATTTCTAATATTAACAATAGTTCAAACAAGCTTCTTCTAAAGAAAGCATTAAACTTTTAAATTTAGACCAAATTTTCAATCTCCTCACATTGAGAGCAGCATATATATAGTGATATTTTTAAAAATATAAAGTTTTTTTTTTACTTTTCATAAATTTATCTCATCAAAATATGAGATTTGTTTTATAAAAATATTATAGGATTGTAAACTACTTCAGTTTTTAATAGCAATTATAAAAAGCATAGAGGATGCATTTTTTAAAAAAAATATATCAATAAAAAGGAAACATTATTCTGAGTACAGAATGAAATAATTCTGATTGATGATCATCGAGTAATTGCTAGTATCATTTTTTTTTTGGAATAAACATGCTGAAGCTTTCTCTATTAAATGTAAATAGTTCAGATATTCTAGATTTACAAACAAAAACTTTTCTGTAAAAAAATAAGGAAATTTTATTTGTGACAATTCTGATTAAGATTTGGTATGTGAGGGCAAAATTAATAATAGCACACGTTTTAGATAAATTATTTTTTCCTAAGTAATGATTAATTGAGGGTTAATTATATTATTTATTGATTTTCAACTGATTTCTTCATTAGCACGATCAAGTTCTTCAATCCTATTA
This sequence comes from Epiperipatus broadwayi, assembly GCA_028023455.1. NCBI lineage: Eukaryota > Metazoa > Onychophora > Udeonychophora > Euonychophora > Peripatidae > Epiperipatus > Epiperipatus broadwayi. The sequence goes on from JAQFVV010000001.1 coordinate 18,196,967, forward strand.
GCTTTATTAATTTCATCGTTAGTAATCCTCCATCTTTTCAGCTTCTGTTTTTTCATAAATCAATTTTCATTCATTGGAAGCTTTGACAATGTACAAAAACATTTTAGCATTTACGTTATCAATGTTTAAAAAGAAATGTAAAATTTAACAATTACTAAATTTAAAAAATGTAAATTTAACAGAATTTTGTGTTATCTTTATAATTTAATAAAAATTTAATTAGAAAAGCATCTGTAAATGATACAATTTTATCAATATTTTTTACAGAAATAATAAATTATTAATGACTATTGCAAAATATATACTGAATTTTAGTGAAGCTGTTGTTCTATGGTTTTACAAATAATTTCTATATTTTAATTTGGAAAAAATTTGAAGGTGATATTTTACTTCCAATAACAATTATTTAATGAATAAGAAGTGTGAGATACTGTTTATAATCATTAAAAACTGATTGCTCTTAGTCTAGTGGTAGTAAACAAGATAGCTAAATTATCAAGTTTTATATTAAAACTAAAATGTTAATAATTTTACTGCTTAGTAATCATAAAATGAAGTACGTTTCAAGTTTGTTTTTTATGCCTAAAGTAAAATGATTTTAAATTTAAATACCGCATTTAAAATTAATGTGGTCACATTTATCAGATATTATTTTTAAGATTTTACTGGTCTTCAAAAATTATATGTTAAATAATGTTTCCAATAAAATGTCTCAAAAACTATTATAGAGATTTTAAGGACTTGTAAAATATCTTATTCATCAATAACTTCCAAAATTGGAAGCTTTTTTTTTTTCATTTGTTATTTTATTATTCAGACTGTCATTTGCATCGACACCTCCTCAGATAAACAATTATCAAGAATATTGCAAATATTTATTATAAACATAAGGGTAAAAAACAAACTTATCTATCTATTGTAGCTAATTTCTGATTACTTGAAGGCAGTATAACCCAGATTGATATACTTGAATGTTACATGTAAAGCAGACTAGTCAAAGAAAACATATTTAAAACTATTTCCCTTTTTTTATATTTTGCTGACTTGGCTTCTTAAAATATGATTTAAAATTTCAGATATTGTTTTAGATATTATATTTATAAATTGCTAATAAATGTTTTATTATTTAGTGACATGATAGACTGATGGATTCTTGGACCTTGATCAATTAAACATTAATTATTTTTTATTACTAATAAATTAATAAACGATTATGCCCCTAACTAAGGCAAAGAAACAATAATTTTCTACTGGATTGGTCATTTTATGCCAGAAATTTTATAAACATGCTCAAAATCCATAAACAATTTTGAAAATATATTATGTAAACTAAAGCAAATTTTCTTGTAAATGATTTCTAAACAATAATCACACTTTTCTATTCAGGAAAATAAGATATCTGAAGTCTTAAAAATAATAAATGTTATTCCATTATACTTAATAAGATCTTATGTTTTTGTAACAGTTTTCAGAATTAATCAAAATTACTGAAGGTAGTTTCTACAGTCTTATATTTAAAGGTATTATTAACTATCATTGAGGTTCTACTCCTCTTTTTATGACTAAAAACTCAATCAGTTTAAAATTTTTATTTTATTTTTTCTACTATATTTTGTCTTAATTGATATTTGTAATTGAAATCTTTCTAACATAATAATAACATTAAAATTTAGACTGAAATATCTTCAATGGTGATTATTTTTCAATAAATCATAAGCATATTCCATATGTTCATTTCCATTTTTATTTATTTATTAAAACAGTTATGGATCAGAGTTCAGATTTCATTAAAATTTTAAAGCAATGATTAAGATATTTTATAAAAAAAAAAACATTTTCATAGATTTGCCTCCAATATTTTATTAAAATCAGTGTTAAATTATCGATGAATTTCTTCATTTTAACTATGAATATTTTATAAATATCTTTTATAATAATATATAATTGTATATTGTAGCTAAAAGCAGTAAAATTTTCTCATGACATTTTTATTGGACGTTTTGTAATGCAGTATAACAATTTAAATAAATGTATAGTCTCCTTTTTTCTTTCCAAAAAAACTTTATTTTCATAATTAACAATGAACATATATATATAACATTTTATCATACACTTTCCAACGTTTCAACTGTTTTACGTCATTACAGTCATTTTCAATGATCTACAAACAAAAAATACATATTTATAAACATATTTAATAACATAAATCATCTTTCATATATCAATAACATTTTACATCCTTCATAAAATATATGTGATATAACAATTTAATTATATTTCTGTAGTAAATGAAATATTTAATTACATTCGGTACTTGACGATCTATTATTAGGAATTACAAATTATTGAAAATTAACAATATTTAAATGTTCACACTAATTAACAATTTATCTGAATTTACTCTTTTCAAACAAATCTATTTTAATTTTTATGAAAGAGTATTTGTCTATATATATATATATTAACTTATAAGATATAGATTTTCTGTATGACAATTGTATAATACTGATTCATATATATATTCTTTGTATCAATAATTTCAATCTCTATAATCAAGTTGCAATCTTCAGTGTCTATTTACATATATTAGACCGTTAATAAACGTGGAGGTTCCATTTTTATTGTTAAAGGGCGCTTGCCTTGACAAACATTTGAAATTGTTGACTGTTATTGATATTGGAATTGTGTAAGTGTTGACTGGTTTTCAATGATTACTTATAAACCCATTTAATCATGAACATTATTACACTAATTATTTACATAATACTTTGGGTACAATTTGAAATTTATAATTGTAGTTGTAATGTCATAATTGACAAATATTAGTCTCAATTCAAAATAGATTAGGTTTATTTAAACTTCTTTGTATCAATAATTTCAATTTTTGTGGTCAAATTGCAATCTTTAGTGTCTATATAAATATATTAGACCATGAATAAAGGTGAGTATTCCACTATTTTTGTTAAAATATTCTTGCCTTGACAACAGTTTGTTGATTGTTATTGATATTGGGATTGTCTAAGTATTGACTGGCTTTTAAAGATATATACATATGTATGTATATGCAATAAAATAACTTTGATATTTATACTACCTAAAATACTGTGTAAAATGAGGTTTGTAATTTTTCTGATAAGTCAGAGATTTAATCAAAGAAATTATATTACACAAGTAACTGGATTATTTACTTTTAAACAACTGTAATTGTTGGTAAAGTTGTAATATTTATTTAAAATTGACATATATATCAGTGAATGTGTGTGTTTTTTTATCCTTTTTAATAATGATTTTTAAATATGTGTTAACAAAATTACATTTTTTTTTTATTTATTAAAACTTTATTTAAAATATTTTCAAAATAAATGTTATAATATTTCTATCATGTGTTGAAATATTACTACTATGCTTAATATTATGTCTCTTATTAAAACATGATGCATCTGATTATTATATGAAGTGACAACTTTCATTTTCAAGGTAAAATATATATCATGTCTGGATATATATATATATATAGTTTTTATTGCTATAATTCTGCATAAAATGAATGTTCTAAATTTAAGCATAGATGATAAATTAGTTGTTTTTCAGGTTTTTCCGGAGAAAACTTATGGTCTGGGGAATACTTGGATTTTTTTTTTTAGTATTTTAAGTTGATTGTGGTAGCTAAAAGTATTTATTCAACATTTATATTTTGTATAACAATATGTATTCTTCCACTATTGATTATATTTATTCCCTTCATATGTATGAGTAGGGTGTGGACATATATAATATTATTATGAAAGAGTGTATGCTTTAATAATTATTTTAGTAACTGAGTATACATTCAACACTATTAGGATCAAACTCATGATTATTTATTAACTTTATATCAATTATTATTAAATAACTTCTAAATAAAAAAACATTATTTCTTTATTTAAATGCTATATCAGATTCATTATACCTTCATTTTGTGAATAAACCAGACTTCTTTAATTTTTGTCTTTCCATTATTTTTTCTTATGCAAATCTCTTCAATAATATATGAATCTGAATATATGCCCATGTTCTTTTACCTGATTACAAATAACTAACATGGTTGTTGGGGGTTGCAGTTGGACAGATTCCATAGTATAACACTATAAATGCATCAGTATTTTAGAATCATGAAAAATAATAAATTATTTAAAGATTTAGATATCAATAATTTGTAATTGCTAAGTTTTAATCTAAAGATTTCAATTTTTTTCAGTTTTGTAAGCCAGGATGATACAACATTTAAAATTTCAATTAAAAACTACAATAAATTATTAAGCTTTGTAAATAATAAATCAATGTAATACTTCTGTTAATACAACTTATAGATTACAATATAACAATTCTTCAATTGATAAAACAAAGAATCATTAATATAAATAAAATAACTATTGTCAAATGCTTTCAACTCCTACAGTCCTTATCAAGGAAGTAAAAAACTCATATTTTCTCCTAAGCAATAAATTCAACATTTCATTGCATTGGCCAAGAACGACTAATCGGAAAACTGGTTAATTTTGAATTCATGACACAAGATGAATTTTATATAAGATATAAATCTTTAATTTTGCATTTGTGTGTTTTATGCATTAATATTGCAAAATCCTTTGGACTACATAAATAGCCTGTACTATTTTGGTGAACATAAAAACCTGAATAAACTGTATCATCTTCTCTTGCTCTAATATATGTATATTTATGTAGTTGAAGGTGATATTTAATTTGTCTTAGCTTCCCCAATATATATATATATATATATATATATATATATATAATATATATATATATATATATATATATATATTGTAACCTAGTGTTATTGACACTTGGTTTATTTAGCATTATTTCCACAGGAAAACAATGCAATCCTTTTCTAGGAAATAAAAAGTAAAATAATAATAATATTAAGTGATTAATAAAGTATGCTATTTACTCACTGTAACGTGTTTTAAGCAAATAATTAATAAATTTGGTAATCCAATGTCATTTTGAAGAAGAGCATAAATAATTTAGTTAAAATATTAACCATAAGAGCACTTTAATATAGTATAAAAGCACCTATCATAAACAGTAATTGATTTTGGATGGGTAGAGGGGAGAGTAGATGAGTGTCTTATCATAAAGCACAATAACTTCTGATAATTTTTTTTAAAATTATTTAGATAATAATGTATACAGAATTATACATCACTAATAAGCAGTATTAGTGAAAGATATTTATTATTTTTCATTATTTGTCAAATTATCTTGTAATCCATTTAAATCATACAGAAATATATAACTGTAATAAGTTTTTTTTTTCCCTTTCCTTTGTTTATGTATAATTAAATAATTATTTTTCTGTCAGAGGTCGCTAAAAGAAGACCGCGAAACTTTGTAGAAAAATCTAGTCTGACATAAGTTTTACAAGAGGAAGCAGTGCTGAAATTCGGTAACAAATTTTTATATTTTTTTATTGCAGAAATAAATATAATTCAAGTAACATTTTAACAAAATCATGTCTAGCTAAAATATTTTGATAGGACATCCATAAGCTTCTATTGCTCTACCTATTTTAAAGCTTTTTATACTCAAAATGTGCTATCTTATGCTAAAGTTCGAGATCACCGTATTGACTACAGCGATCACGGAAAATATCATTATAGTTAAACTAAGCAATATAAGTAATTTCCAAGAAATAATTAATTATTTGTTAACTTTACCTTATTTAATAATCTTTTCATGGTATAAAAGAAAAACTAGAATTAAAAGACATATTATAAAAGCCAAGGAAAGTTAACCAAAAAGTTTCGCGCTCTTTCTAACAGAAATTGTCTGCTTTAGAAAATAATGCAAGTTCCCCACGTTAAAATCTGTTTTATTCACTGAAAATTATCTAGAAATAATATAAATAATAAATGATATTTACTTATGCACCTGCATATTTTTTTAAAAAGAAATATAAATTTTCTCAAGGCAAATATCGGAAAATTTGTATGTGTGCATTTACGGAGAATTCATTATTAAAGAAAAATTACAATTCCTAGAGTAGGAATAAAAACTATAAACACTAATGATTTAATTATAACCCTAAAATAATATGTTATATTATACATCAATGGGAGTCATTAAAAAACTTTATATCCACGTAAGTCAGCTGCAGACCTTCTAAAAATAATATTTTGGAAAATTCGCGCATTCTTTTATTCATAAGCCAGCTAGCTAAAAATGATACGTATCGCCAATAGTAAAAAGAAAAGAATTGTATATGTGTGTGTTATCGTTTAGAATAAAATATTCGTCTACGTTAAAATATGTATTGTTTTCTTGGATCCCAAAATTATAGCAGTTAATTCAAGGAAGAATTAAAATCCACGCTGCTATGTTTTTCTTTGCCTACTATTAAGTGCACCAGAAGGAAGGCAACTTTTTATAAATGAAATAATAAAATGTGTTTCTTGTTTTAAATTTGCTTCGTGAACTACGAATGAATCAAGTTCTTCATCTGGATAAAGTGCCCAACGGAAAACATTTTTTTTTAGTGATATTATAAGCACTTGTTAAGTAATGATTTTTTTTTACTAATTTGTAAAATTATGTGTATTTTTTTTTTATATCAGCAGGTTAAAGGCTATATTCAAGTAATATTTAAATGACCTTGTAATCATAAAGGTATGTTTTTATGTAATTATTCTAGGTTAAATTTATATTTGACATGAAAAAAAAATATTTTTTTTTAAAATGTGTTTACTTATGACATGCAGTTATGAGTATAAATTTAGATGTTAGATACTCAATAGGCAAAATATCTAGTTAAAATTATCAGAAGTAATTAAAGAGAAGTGCTATACAAAATATTACTTATTTAAAGTATGAAACAAATTTATACTATGTTAATTAAGGAATTTATTCCCAATTATTCTTTATTAACGCATTCACTTGGTTTAGTTCAAAATACTATATTTCCTATTATTTGTTGAATATTTCTTTGGCAAAAGTGAAAATTATTATTGTATTCTGTGATATCCATTGATATCAGACGCTGATCTAAGTATACCCCGGAACATAAATTTAGTGTAATTAGTGTATTTGCTTGTCTTGCCCCGATATAGCATCGGTATAGGCTTAATATGCGCCTAAGTAATAATTGTAATGTATCTATTTTGTGGGATAGAAAATAATCTCCCCAAAAGCTTTATTTTCCATGAGGGGAATAGATAAATCTAGTATTCGGGTATGTTTATAACCCAAGTGATCGCTTCTCAGAGTCAGGACGATCAGTACTTTATATAGTATTTAGTGTATTTCATTCGTTAAAATCCCAGGAGAGGATTATATTTGGTGTGTGTTCCTATTATGCCCAATTAAGAGGCAAGGACCCACCAAACTATTTTAATATAGTAGTTAACTCTACAGCCCTTCGGTGTTATTCCATATTCCTCATGAGAAAATAGAGATAATTCCACCACGGAAGGTGTTGAATATTGTGTTTGTTTAGAAAGTTATGGCAAGATAACGGGTATATTGGAGGTTAATTCCTCAAGCTCCATTTAGTATAAATAGCGTGCTAGTATATATGATCAATGTCTGAATTGTGCGACGGAATAGTGCTGGTAATCCACACGTAAGTCAATGGAGAGAGTAAGTTTTAAAATTGCGTGATTAAAAATTTTCATTTGCCAATAGAGGGTTCAAATACTAGGTTTAATTCAGGTTAATGATTAAGTAGCACTCACAATATAACTTATACTGAGAAAAACAGTGTGTATAACAACTTCAGTTGTTATTAAGGTAAACATTAAAATAATAAGTGTAACTTCTGATACGTAACCCATAAATTATAATAAGTTATCTAAATAAAAACTATCATTTAATTAAAGATATGATAATAAAAATCGTTTGTACGCATTGCCTAGAATCAGATTATTTTTGTTTTAAAACAGATCGTTAGTCAATAAATTTAAGTAACCGTTCATATAAGATACACTAAACGAATGAGTTGATGTATCGATAATACTATTTATTTTGTTATATTCAATTTTACATAAACGTAAAAAGAAGATGAAGAAGTAGTTCGAATCCAAGTCTAAAAGTATAGACGAATTAATATTAGTTATATTTTGTTTTATCCATATGGGATCAAATAAATTGTATATGTTTGTTTATTATGTTAATCATAAAAGATATTTTTGTTAAACCATAATAAAAAATTAGAATTTTGTTATAAGTTAATAATAAATTATCGTCTTGTTACAAGTTGTTTTGAGTCATTTTTCTTATGTGCTAAATAAAAGTGTATTGGCATAATACTTGCAATACTTTCTTGGGTCCAAAATCATTTATGAAATCTTAAATCCAAAACACCAGATAGACAATTATAAGCAGATCAAAACATTTCATTATATTTTAATTTAATAAAAATTATTTATGGAATTGAAAACTTCAGACCAAGACATTTTATTTTATTTTATATGTGTGTAAAATCACTTTATTCCCAAACTACTAGTTTTGGTTGCACATTGTTGAATACCCATTTAAGGAAGTGTCTAAGTAATAAATCTTAGTTAAATTATTGTGTTGTCATGGATAATGGAAGGACACAAAAGCACCCTTGTCTTTTCATCATTCCGACTGAGATTCTGGATTTAAAAGGCTTTATTATTCAAAATTATGCGTTGTTATTGAATATGGTTATCATCTCATTAAATATTATAATAGTTAATGTGTGGATGCAGACACCTAGAATTTAAATAAGGTAAATGTTTCCTATAGCCGACCAGAATGTCAGTCATATGCGACAACACAATACTGCCGAGCAATTTTATTAAATATAACAGAGAACCCTGAGATTAGTGTCATTATTATAAGTGCTCTTAAATTAATAATTGATCAAATTCAGATCAATATTACAAGCGTGGCATGGCTTAAGAGATTGAAACATCTAATTGTATAATAACCAAAAATATTGAGATCATATTGGCAAATTAATGAATATTTTGTTTTAGTCAGTAATATTAACAATGACATGAAAAATCATCATCATCATTGTCGAACAGTGCACGTACTTACAGCCCAGAGAATGTGTTTTGGATAGAGAAAGAATGTTAGTTTATTCTAAATTTTCTTGTTAAATTTATTTTATTAATGATATTTTTTTTTTAAATTCTGTCTCTGTCTGAACTGCATATCGCTGCAGCTGAATTATTATAGAACTAACCTAACATATTATTAATATTGGGTAAAAAAAAGTATATTATCCGGACTAGATGAAGAGTAGTCAGAAGGGTATAGTTTTCCGGATGGATTTTAATTTTAATTAGGAATCGTTTTAATTTTAATAGGTTAGAATATATATATATATATATGCAAAACCATAAAACAATACAATACTAGATTAAATTTTAAAAATTTTATCAAAATCCTTACACAACCATGGTTTCATCTACTACAAATAGACCTTCTCAAGTGAAAATCAATCTAAAGGAAAACATATATATATATATATATATATATATATATATACAAACATTCCCATAATTCACTACAAATTCCACCTTCCCTTAATATCAAAAGAAGTCTTCATAAGATTGATAGCCTCAGAATCAAGGAGTTTTATCATCAAAGTCTCCTTTTTAACTCATTCTTTTCATAAAAAATAACCGAAGCATTGTTAAACAATATTCTATGACCTGAATTCAATTCATGAATATATAAAGCTGAGTTAAGATACCTATGTTTAACCCTACTTATATGAACCTTAACCCTTTCATTAAGGCTAAATTTACTCTGACCTACATAAAATTTACCACAACTACATGGAATTTTATAAACAATACCAGGAATAGACCTACTATCAATAGACTGCTTTGAACCATTAAGTAATGAATTCAAATCAGAACCTTTCCTCCATGCAACCTTCATTCCACCTAACAAATGACTATTCCTATAAACCAAATTATAAATTGATGCTTTAAATGATAAAGACATATAATCATCATCCTTACCAACAAAATTCTTATCATCCAAATCACAACTATAAACATTATTATTAAATACCACTTTTTTAATAAAATCATGATTATAACCCAATTCTACATATTCAGCAGCAAATTGACTTCTTTGAATATCAGCATCATTATTAAAATTATTAAGACTTCTATTCCGACAACAAAAATTCAGCAAAGACATTTTTTTTTAGATTTAAATGTTGAGAAGGTTAATGATGTTTTGTTTTGTAGGAATTTTATAAAACCTAAAAATTTGAAAAATATGATTAGGCCTGATAGTTATCAGCCTTTTATACATAAAAAAATGTCTTTGTTGAATTTTTGTTGTCGGAATAGAAGGCTTAATAATTTTAATAATGATGCTGATATTCAAAGAAGTCAATTTGCTGCTGAATATGTAGAATTGGGTTATAATCATGATTTTATTAAAAAAGTGGTATTTAATAATAATGTTTATAGTCATGATTTGGATGATAAGAATTTTGTTGGTAAAGATGATGATTATATGTCTTTACCATTTAAAGCATCAATTTATAATTTGGTTTATAGGAATAGTCATTTGTTAGGTGGAATGAAGGTTGCATGGAGGAAAGGTTCTGATTTGAATTCATTACTTAATGGTTCAAAGCAGTCTATTGATAGTAGGTCTATTCCTGGTATTGTTTATAAAATTCCATGTAGTTGTGGTAAATTTTATGTAGGTCAGAGTACATTTAGCCGTAATGAAAGGGTTAAGGTTCATATAAGTAGGGTTAAATATAGGTATCTTAACTCAGCTTTATATATTCATGAATTGAATACAGGTCATAGAATATTGTTTAACCATGCTTCAGTTGTTTTTTATGAAAAGAATGAGTTAAAAAGAAGAATAAAGTAGACTTTGATGATAAAACTCCTTGATTCTGACGCTATCAATCTTATGAAGACTTTTTTTGATATTAAGGGAAGGTGGAATTTGTAGTGAATTATGGGAAGGTTTGTTTATATATATATATATATATATATATATATATATATATATATATATATATATATATATATATATATATATATATATATATATATATATATGTTTTCCTTTAGATTGATTTTCACTTGAGAAGGTCTATTTGTAGTAGATGAAACCATGGTTGTGTAAGGATTTTGGTAAAATTTTTAAAATTTAATCTAGTATTGTATTGTTTTATGGTTTTGCATTTTTATTTTTGCTAGTATAGTGTTAGACAGTTTTGGTTTTCTATTTAGGTATACTATTTAATATTTTGAATAGTGATATATGGTTTTGTGAATTTCATATTTTATTTGTTTTGTGTATTTGTATTACTAATTTTATTATTTTTGTGCTTTTGTTTAGTATTTATTATTTGTTTGTATTTGCATAGTTATTAATTTTCTTTCAGTATGTGGCAGTTTTTATAAGTTAATTATAGTGTTAGGCAGTTTTGGTTTCCTAATTAGGTATACTATTTAATATTTTGAATAGGGTTTTATAGTTTAGTGAATTTCATATTTTATTTGCTTTGTTTTGTGTATTTGTATTATTAATTTGTATTATTTGTTTATTATTATTTATTCGTTTGTATTTGTATAGTTATTAATTTTCTTTCAGTATGTGGCAGGTTTTGTATGATAATTTTTCTTGTGTAGAAATTTTAGAAATAAAAAAGTTGATTAATATGTCTAATAGAATTGAATCTTTAAAAGCTCAGGTTAATTTTCTTAAGTCTTGTAGGTTTTGCAATGTGTTTCCTAATTCGTGTAATATTAAATTGGATAGGAAACTGGTTTTATTTTCTAATTGCGATTTTATTCTAAATTTTAAAAGATTTATTCTTAAACAATTTATTATGCAGATTATGAGTAGTTTATCTAATTTAATTGATAGTTATAAAATGTTTAGAAGAAAGTTGGATTTTAGAAGGAATTTTAATTATTCTGTTTTAAATTCTTTTTTAAAGTGGTTTAGGAGTAAGTGTGAAATCACTTATAATAATAAGTATTTCAAGAAATTTAAATGGTTGATTGGAAAGGCTGAAAATAAAAGTTTTGTGAAAGGAAAAGAGTTTAGATTTGGGTTTTATAAAAATAGGCCTGATGCTTCATCTGTTTTAAATTTGTCAAATTATGTTTTGAATGTATCTGATTTGGCTATTTTAGCTAAGGGTCCTGGCTTTGTTCCATTTGCTAATAAAAATTTAGTTTTTGATTTTGTTTCTGCCATTGAAAGTAATAGTAATATTTCTGATGAAAATAAAATGTCTTTACAGGTTATTTTGAATAGTCAATTACTTAAAAGAGAAAAATTTGTTTTTGCCCCTAAGGAAATTAGTTTTGTTAAAAAAAGATTGAAAGCCAATGATGTAGTATTGTTAAAAGAAGATAAAGGTGGCCGGTTTGTATTGTTAAATAATATTGATTTTAAAAGTAAAGTTTCTTTAGAATTAAATAATGGAAAATATGCTATTTTAGATTCTGATCCTGGTAAAAAAATAAAATCTAAATTAATTAAGATTATGAAAGTTATGGAAAATAAAAAGATTTTTGATAGAGCTACTTATTTAAATTGTTACCCTAGTGATTTTGTGGCTCCAAAGGTTTTCTTTAATTTGAAGTCTCATAAAGATAATTTTCCTTTGAGATGTATTTTTGATTTTACAGGAGGAATTGTTGATAAAATATCAAAATTTATTATAAGATATTTTAAGGATTATATAAAATTGGGTCAATTTTGTGTTTCTTCTTCTTTTGAGGCTTTTAAGAAAATAAATGGTTTTGTTTTGGATGATGATTGTGTTTTTGGTAGTTTAGACATTGAAAATATGTATCAATCGGTTAATAGATTAAAAAGTATTGATGTTTTTCTTTCAATTTTAAAAAAAATTAGAATGTTTTTCTGCAGATAAGATTAAGGTTTTTCATGATTTGCTTTTGCTGTTAGAGGATTCAATGTATTTTATGTCTAATGATGTGTTTTATAAGATTAGAGAAGGTTGGGTTATTGGTTATGTCATTTCTCCATTGATGTGTGCTGTCTATATTGATTATTTGGAGTGTAGTATTATTAATATGTTTTCATGTTCTATTAAATTATTTGTTAGGTATGTTGATGATTGTTTGTTTGTTATTCAGAAAGAGAAATTAGAAGAGTTTTTATGTGCATTGAATGGTTTTGATTCTAGTATTAAGTTTACAATTGAGGGGGGTGGTTTTGATTTTGTAAAATTAAAGTTTTTAGATTTAAATGTTGAGAAGGTTAATGATGTTTTGTTTTGTAGTCATTTTATAAAACCTAAAAATTTGAGAAATATGATTAGGCCTGATAGTTATCAGCCTTTTATACATAAAAAAATGTCTTTGTTGAATTTTTGTTGTCGGAATAGAAGGCTTAATAATTTTAATAATGATGCTGATATTCAAAGAAGTCAATTTGCTGCTGAATATGTAGAATTGGGTTATAATCATGATTTTATTAAAAAAGTGGTATTTAATAATAATGTTTATAGTCGTGATTTGGATGATAAGAATTTTGTTGGTAAGGATGATGATTATATGTCTTTACCATTTAAAGCATCAATTTATAATTTGGTTTATAGGAATAGTCATTTGTTAGGTGGAATGAAGGTTGCATGGAGGAAAGGTTCTGATTTGAATTCATTACTTAATGGTTCAAAGCAGTCTATTGATAGTAGGTCTATTCCTGGTATTGTTTATAAAATTCCATGTAGTTGTGGTAAATTTTATGTAGGTCAGAGTAAATTTAGCCTTAATGAAAGGGTTAAGGTTCATATAAGTAGGGTTAAACATAGGTATCTTAACTCAGCTTTATATATTCATGAATTGAATACAGGTCATAGAATATTGTTTAACAATGCTTCGGTTATTTTTTATGAAAAGAATGAGTTAAAAAGAAGAATAAAGGAGACTTTGATGATAAAACTCCTTGATTCTGAGGCTATCAATCTTATGAAGACTTCTTTTGATATTAAGGGAAGGTGGAATTTGTAGTGAATTATGGGAAGGTTTGTTTGTATATATATATATATATATATATATATATATATATATATATATATATATATATATGTTTTCCTTTAGATTGATTTTCACTTGAGAAGGTCTATTTGTAGTAGATGAAACCATGGTTGTGTAAGGATTTTGGTAAAATTTTTAAAATTTAATCTAGTATTGTATTGTTTTATGGTTTTGCATATATATATATATATATATATATATATATATATATATATATATATATATATATATATATATATATATATATATATATATATATATATATATATATGTACTACAATTTATCTGTGGGCATCAAATAGAATACACAAGACTACTTTTATTATCTTAATTTATTACTCCCTTAGAATTATTTATTAATCTATTAATTGTGCATCCTCTATTGGTAAAGAATGAGAACATATTGTATTGTAGCTATGAGGTTGATGTTTTAATATATGGCCAACCAGACACTATAAAACAAATTTTTGGTAGTTTTCACAATAGAGAGGAAGAACAATTCTGGTATTAAATATCTGAATTTGAAAATATCATGTGTGGATGATAGATTAGTATATTTAATGGTTATAAAGCAAATTGATAATAGAGGTTATATTCATCCAACATCTAATGTTCCTTTGATACACAAATTAGCTGATTTTAGAGTGTTTAACAAGTTATCAAGGACTGTGTTCAAATGAAATATTTAAGAAAGATAGTATAAATTTTTATATGCAGGATTTAATACAAACTGGTTATAATAAGCATAGACTATTGTCTATTGTATTGAAACATTATAAACAATATTATAATAATGATAATGTAAATGTGAATAAAAACCATGGATGTCATTTGCTTTTATTTCCAATATTAATAAAAATACAATGAGTTTTAAGTAAGGATTTTTGGTTGTCATGGAGGACCCATCTAATCTTAATAGATTAATAAATAATTTTGAGGGACTAATAAGTAAAAAGGATAAAAGTAGTATTCTGTATTTTATTAGATGACCACAGACAAATCGTAGTGCAATATATATATATATATATATATATATATATATATATATATATATATATATATATATATATATATATATATATATATATATTGGGGAAACTAAGACAAATATTAAATAACACCTTCAACAACATAAATATACATATATTAGAGCAAGGGAAGATGATATAGTTTATTCGGGTTTTTATGTTCACCAAAATAGTACAGACTATATATGTAGTCCAAAGGATTTTGCAATCTTAATGCATGAAACACACAAATGCAAAATTAAAGAATCATATTTTATACAAAATTCATCTTGTATTATGAATTCGAAATTAACCAGTTTTCCGATTAGTTGTTCCTGGGTAATGCAATGACATGTTAAATTTATAGCTTAGGAGACAATAGGAGTTTTTTACTGCCTTGATAAGGACAGTAAAAGTTGAAAACATTTGCCAATAGTTATTTTATTTATATTAATGATTCTCAGTTTTAGCAATTGATGAATGGTTATATGGTTTTTTTAAGCTCTGATAAAGTTTGTCTTTGACATTAATTTTGTTTAGAACTTAATTATTTGATTTCATTTTTTTAATCAGATGTCTTACAGTTTTTTTTTCTCTGGATATATATCTAAAAATATTAAAAAGAATGTCCTTATTTTTATTTTTATAAACGTTTTATATGTAGTTTATTTGTTTGTGAGATAATATGCATAGTGCTGAAATTATAAATCCCATTTTAAATGGACAAGCTGAAATGAAAATCTTATATTTTTTTGCAAGTTCTTGGATTTTTTTTTAAAAGCTATAGTAATTGTAGTAGGAGATTTCGTTTTACTTTTATTTTATTGTACATCGGACATCTAATCTAATAAATTGATCACTAATCCCCAGCTTATCAGAGAAAAACATTGTATCTTACGTTCTAGAATTAAAAAAAACATTGGCTATAAAAGAAATATGATATAATAATATTTACTAAACTCAATAATATTAAATAAAATTCTCAAACTAAAAATCATAATACAAATTACATTACTACACTATTTTTCAATGCATATACAAAATAAACACAATGAGTAAATGTTTAAATGTCATTTTTTTAAGACATAAATTAAATGATAAAAATTAAAGATCAGTCTTTTGAATAAATTCCTAAGAAAAGTCTCTTGTTATAAGTTTATTAAAACAGGAAAAACTCTCTATATGTATTGTCACTCAGTGCAAGCCAGAGTAATCAATAGATTCCAGAAAGCTTGTGCATAAAATCTCCATCTAGTGCCTATTCATCCAATATCACCAGACTAGTTTCTGGTTTGTGGCCTTCCTCAGTGAGGAACCTTGCATCTGGGAGCACTGCATTTAGATCTTAGGATCTAATGCAACCCTCCAGCATTCACTTTTTATCTCTACTTACCTATAAAACTATGAGTCTTAAATTGAAAACTATATAATTTTCAATCCAAGCTCATCAGTTTATATAGTCATATAGGTCTAAACTCAGTTCAGTACCTATACATTTTGATGTCCTTGGATCTTTAATAAACATATAGCCATCACTATCCTATTAAGAAGGATTGGTTTTAAGCCAACAGACATCACATGATCACTATTTCTTATGCTTGCTCTTAACTGTTATTAAAACAAGCAAAACACTCTATATGTATTGCCACTCAGTGTATGCCAGAGTAATCAATGGATGCCAGATGGCTTGTGCATAAAATCCCCATCTAGGGCCTAATCATCCAATATCCCTAGACTAGTTTCTGGCTTGTGTCCGTCATGGGGGAGGAGCCTGCCTAATAGGATAGTGGTGGCTATGGTTATTAAAGAACCAAAGATACCAAAATGTATAGGTATTAAAATGAGTTCAGACGTATAAGATTAAATAAGCTGATAAGCTTGGACTGAAAATATTATGGTGTTCTCAATTTAAAACTCACAGTTTTGTAGTTAAGTAGAGATAAAAGGTCGCTGCTGGAAGGTTGCATTAGATCCTAAGATCTATGTGCTGTGCTCTCAGATCCAAGGCTGCTCACTGATGAAGGCCACGAGCCAGAAACTAGTCTGGGAATATTGGATGAGTAGGCACTAGATGGGGATTTATGCACAAGCCTTCTGGCATTCATTGAGTAATCTGGCTTGCACTGAGTGGCAATATGTATAGAGAGTTTTACCTCTTTTAATAACAGTTAAGAGCAAGCATAAGAAATAGTGATCATGTGATGTTTATTGGCTATAAGTTTGTTACAATCTAGACTACTTCCCATTTAAAAGTCACCTAAAGTATTATCAAGTTAAATAGATCAATGACCAATCCTACAAATAACATCTAAAATGATAACTTTTCATTAATATAAAATCATATTTTTAGAAAAATAATAAGATAAAAAGATAAAGAATGCAAAATGCATAAGAAATATAGGTCACATGTGATCACAGTCTAATATCTTAGTTAACTTTTTATGGGAAATAAGATATTCCTATATTAAAAAAATGCTAGTAGATAAACTTTGATATGGTTATTAAATATTTATGATGATTAATATTAATTACATTTATTGTATAAAAAATAAGATAACTTCAGGGCAAAAATATCAGAGATATACGGGGAAAATATCAACTATCAGAATTTTTTTTTTTTAATTTTATCCTCATTTCAAATTCATCACATGAATAAAGTAAGAAAATGAACTATGAGAGTAATCTGAGTTTGTGTACTGGTGAGAGATTACAATAAGATGGAAGTTGAGAAGAATTACAGCAATTATAAAAAAACAAAAAATCTGAATATATATATATTAATTCTAATATATACATCATTTGCTTAAAAAATATGTTGATTGATTTTATCATCTTACCATTAAATTTGCAGAATATTATGAAACATTTTTAAATGATATTTTTCAGCACCTTTCTTATTATGGATTGGAAAAATAGCAACCTTATATATATAACAAATTGACTTTAAGTATATATATTGCTATCTTTTTATTTATTAAAAGCAATAAAACTATATGGATTTCATAATCAAAGCTAATATATATCTATAAAATGTATCAATATATATATATAATAAATAAAATGGCCATTAATTAAAAACAAAATTGTAATTATAAATGAAATAATAAATTTAATGGTTTACAAACTATTACAAACAATCCTTAAATCCGCATAAATACTTTTGGTTAGTTTCTTAAACCTGCCTCAACTGCCATTAAATTCATATGTCATATATCAAATTTTTTGTGATTGTATGCTATCATATATAGATGAATCTAGGTGCAGTATTGAGAAAAGATTGAAGGAGCATGAATTATTATATAAGCATGTAAAAAGTAAAAATAATGGTGATTTAATATGACCTTCGATTTTCTTTGATCATGAAAAAACATGTAAATATAAATTTAAATTTGATTTTAAAAATGTGAAAATTCTTCATGAAGAGAGAAACCATAGTAAAAGAAAAATTAAAGAGGCAATTTTTATAAACAGGAATAAAATGCATTTAATAAATCGACAAGCTGCTAACATTAAAATATGAGATTCGTGGAATTTGAATTGATGATACTTGCTTCTGCTTTTGTTTTTTGAATTTAATGGCAGTTGAGGCAGGTTTAAGAAATTAACCGAAAGTACTTCTGTGAATTTAAGAATTGTTTTTAATAGTTTATAAACCGTTAAATTTATTATTTCAATTATATATAAGCTGTTTTACATTCTCAGTTTGATAACTAGTCAATACAAAATTTATTAAAATGTTTTTCCCTCTATAGAGTAAAACTTTTGACTTTCTTGAATTTTTATTAATAAACAAAATTTTCATATAGATTACCTTCAAAATGTAAAAAAGTACCCCTTATTAAAGTAAAACTTTTGACATTTTTGAATTTTAATTAATAAAGCAATTTTCTTATAGATTACCTGAAAAATGTAAAAAACAAAACAAAAAACTATTTTTTTATTATGTAAAACATGTAGCATATTAGAATATTGAATTATTCATAAAATAGCATTTGTTAATAAGAGATATTTATTATCTTTGGTATTACCAGCTTTATATAATTTTAGGTATTCTAAATGATTTCCAGTATTAACTAAAACACATAAATACAGCTTTCAAAGACAATCCTGGATTTTTTTTCTTAATCTGTCTAAAATTAAAATGAATCTATCTTTGAATATAATTTTATTTGATAAATTCAATAGCTAATAAAATTATATTTACTTTAAATACTTTTCATAGTGTTCTTATTAATTTCTGGATAATATAATTCCTGGATACACTTTAAAAATGTATAAATTGATTATATATCCACTTTTCAAAAAAATAAGCCAGAACAATATTTGTAACACTTTTTTAAATTCACAACTTATGTTTTCATAATTAATTAATGAAAGGCGTTAGAAAAAATATGTTGTTGGTGACCTCAAAATTGCAATTTAATAATGGGAGCTTTGATGTAGCTTTTGTTAAATTATTATTATTTCTAGTGAAATTAGTGGGATTGTTGGCACATGTCTGGCATATTTCTCAATGTGCTTTTTAGTTTAAATAATTCAATTTTTTTAATGGTCAATGTGCCATATTATCAATTCAAAAAATAGGTTTTATTAAACTAAAGGACGAATACTTCTAGTAATCAAAATTTTATTTCAGTTTTAAAAATATATTTCAAATCAATTTATGTTTTTTTTTTTCATACTGTTACATTACACATTCGAATTAAGCTATCTAGTTTCAAATATACAATAATGATAAAATGCTGATCTGAATTTTTAATTATGTATATATAATACTGAATTGACTTTTTCATGTGTGTGTTATTATTGTATTTATGCATAATTTGGGAATAAAATAGACATTATAAGTAGGCCTACATGTATTTATAAAATAAAATTTCTTTATTTTATAAAAAAAATGTCTATTAATGCTCTAAATTATATTAAATAATACAAGATAATTGTTATAAAAGATTATTTTCAAAATATGTTAATCGACAGTAAACACAATATTGAGTAGGGCTGCATTTTGAATACTAGTTTGTCTCTTACAATTCAATAAGCTTTCTTCCAGCTAGATTTCAATTTCTTTGATGTTAAATATTGAGATTTTTTTTTGTCTTGGCATTACTATAATCTGGGTATATTTTTAACATGAGTTGAGTCAAGTATTATAATAATATAAAAGATGTACTAAATGAACAATATTTAATTCACTGAAACTGAAGTTAAAAAAATTATCTTCCTCCACTCCCTCGATTATCTATATTCTCATATTTTCTCACTTACTTTGTTATCATTTTTCAAAATTTTTAAAAATAAAAGTATTATATATATATATATATATATATATATATATTTTTATATAGATAAGGGCACAATATATATGAGTGTAGTGTATGTGTGTGAGTAGGGATCAAATTTGTGCTCTAAAAATTGCATTAAGTGTTTCTAAGACAACATTAGTTTTCAATTTTATTAGTCCAGTGATACAAAAATTATTGGCTACCAACTACTTTAACAGATTATATTTAACTCTACAAATTTAATTTTACTTTTACACTCTCAATATTCGTATTTATTGCACAACTACTGTCTATGAAATATCAAATCATTTTGATTTTAGGATATGGAATTCTATATATTTGGATATTTTTCTACATACATTAGGTAATAAAATTAGTTATTACATGGAAGTCGGATTAAAATTTACATTTTTTTAAAAATATACAATTTATTTAAGTATTAGTTCATTTCAGGTGACTCTGGTTGAGTGTTATTGCTCTAAATATATGTACTGAAATAAATAATTATCAAATGCAATTTAAGAATCTTTATGTTGTTTTATTTTTTTACTTGGACATCTATTTTTATTTTTGATTAAAACAGATTTTATATACATATATTAATTTCTTATAATACATTGCCAATCATATAGTAACCACCGAATATTATTGTTAAAGAAGGAGATATTTCATTAAAATGTGCAAAATCAGATAAAATAATATATAATAATCAAAATAATCTGAAATAAACTTTACAATATTTAAAATGCTTATATGTAAAATAAACAATAGTCATAGCCATCTTACCCAATAACTGTCATCCTGAATAGCATTTAACAGTTAAAATTTACATATATATATATATAATTACAGTTTGATACTCTGACATTATAATTATTAATGTAAAAAAATACTAAAACAGATTTTAAATATAAAATGCAGTAACATTTATTGCACCAAGTATACCTTCAATGTTTTCGCATCATATTCATGATTTATCTGCTGAGAATATATATATATATTGTACATATACATACAGTATTCAATTATTTAAAAAAAAAAAAAATTTTTTTTATTCTTTTATACATACAGAGATTTATATGTATAGATTCATTATTATGAATAAGCAGTTCTTTATGTGATTTATTATATAATATTTTTTATTATTAAATAATATGTGTTAAATTTATTTAACTTTCATTTTGTTAAAAGAGAGTAAATCAGAAAGGTGTAAAATTGTTAGATTAGGAGATAAAAATTGTACACGTGTGAAACAATGAATAGATCTGTACAAACACAAAGATGCTTTTACACTTATTTCTGATGTCTATAGATGGCCAGCTTTGTTGTTATCTGTATCTTACGATTATTTTTACAAAAGAGGTGCTTTGATGTAGATGATAACGACATCAAACTTGTGAAGCTTTGATTTTTTTTTTAAGATAAAGATTTCCAGATGTTTTTCGCGATATAAACGATTAAAACAATTTTTTTAGGCAGTCAGTTATAAATTTTTTTAGAGAGATAATCAGTCAGTAATAAATTTCTTTAGAGAGAGATGATCAGTTAAATTATTATTATTATTTTGAGACTCAACTCAATCGGTCCTTCCTTGTTATTATTCTTAAGCAGAAATGTAAGCGTGGATTTTTTTTTTAAAAAGAGAGTGAACGCTTTAATTTTTTTTTTCACTCCTTGAAAGTTGAAAAAAAAAGAGCAAATGAAATGTGCGTTTATATAAAGCAATTTTCAAGCAATATTAAAGAATAGGAGAGAAATGGAACAAGATTGAATTTATTATAAGCTAGTAATAATTATAAAAATGATATTAACATATTTGGTTATGCATAAGAATATGCCTTTGCATTGCTAAACCATTTTTTCTGCTTCCTGATTAATACAGAAGGAGTCAAAACCGCTGATCTGTCTATGAAATCATGTATCCAGTAATAACCAACAAAAATGATAAATTTTGAAGCCAACCACGCAAGCTATATGGAATGCTTTGTTCCTAGTTCCTGTCTTATTAAAAGCTCATTGCCTTCAAACCAATGGAGAAGGGGAAATAGGAGGAAAAGAAAATTTAAAACAGCTATGTAGAACCAAGTTTGAAGCCATAAATCAAATTTTTGTTGATTTACCTCAATCATCTAAAGTGTCAACAGCAATTATTTTTTAAAGGAGAGAGACAAGCAAATCCACCGGTACCTACTTATTCAAAGTACTTATAATAATTTTTTTTAAATGGTAGAAGGAAGCCAATCAACAGTGAATAATAATGGAATTGAAGAAACAAGAAAGTCAATTGATTCAGCATTATCTTAAAAGTATCTGCAATAACTTTCTTTTTTTTTTTTGTTGTTTTTATTGGTGAGCAAAGAAAAGTGGTCTGAAAATTCAAACTAAGGACATTAATAAGGAGTAAAAAGTAGACGGGTAAATATGAACTTTCTTTAACCGATTTTATTCTTTTGCTTATTAAAAGTAAACCTTAATTTACTGGTCAAAGCAATTTTCTTTTTTGATACAGAAACATTAAAGACTTGTTTATCTATAGTTATTTGCAATATTTCACAACATAGCACAAACATAGTTTAAATCTTTAAACTTAAATTTTTCATTATTTTTTTTTATGATATATTGTAATGTTGAAATGTTTTTTTTTTAATTGTTCTTCAGTTGTTAATGATAATGAGCAACCTATAGATATATGCATTTATAATGTTTTTTATTTTTATTTTATCTTGTTGCATATTAAAAAATTAATATATGTATTTTATTTTCTTTCGCTATAAGGTTGCAAAAGAAAAAGATATTTTTATATATGTAGTTTTTGGGTATACATTTTAAACATATATGTTAACATTACCGAATGCGTGAATGTGTAACTGTTTATCAAAACACATCAAAGAATAGGTTATATATGATTAGTTTAAAATGGTAAATTGAAAAATAGGGCATTACATTTGAATGAAAATGAAATAACATAGACAAGTTACACCTGAAATTTATTTTATGATATGATAAGTAAGAAAATTCTTAAATAAGCATTTATAGAATATGTATTTTTTTTTTAATATTGATTTAAGTCAGCTTATTTTGAGATATCAGGAAAAATGACAAACCTATATATTAAGTTTATTTGCTTATACTTATGTAAATTTTTTTATATTAATAAGCCATTTATTTAATTGTCGATTTGACTTTAAAGAAGGAAAGAAAGAGTAGTAGTGTTAATAAAATATAATTATATATCTTAATTGGTTTCCGAGTTATTATTAAGAATATTGTGTTGTTGTTGTTTTTTTTTTTGTCTTAATTCTATCATTTTAATTCATCATCATTGCTCGCAGTTATTAAGTATTACTGTTCGTATATATTGAGCAATAACTTGCAAATATTAAGCGTCCGCAAAATAATAGGTAAACTAGAATGTTGATGTTTGAGTATTTAAGGATTATGCTTGAGAATAAACAAATTTTGATAATTATAGTTCAACATAGAAAGCTAAAATTGTGTTGTGTCCATGAATTTAGATCATCCTCATCAAAGAAGGATATCATGTTATTAGTTAAAAATGTTTCAAATAATACTATATAAAAGTTATAATCGCCATCAATCATCATTAATAAATTATAATCATTAAATTTAATGTTTAGCGTAATGAATATGTTTTAGTAAATAGGGGTTTATATAAAGTGGAATATTATGCAAAGAGATTCATGATGATCAATCATCACCATTAGTATTATTAAATCCCAGTATGAAATAGGATAATTTTAATAGATGCCTATAAGTTTATAAAGATGAATTTATTGTTGTGAGTTTATTGATAAGCCATGGCTGGTATCATCATCACTATTATAATCATTATTATGACATCACTATTATAATCATTGTTATGATATCACTATTATAATCATTATTATGATATTGTTATCATCATCATCATTATTACCTTTATTGTAATAAATAATTTAGTTAAATGGCCATCAATATCAATAATGGTCTTCACATGCTTGTTTGGAAGCCATTAATAGGATTATACATGTCTGTTCATCAATATACGCTAATGAGCTAGCAATGTCTATAAGAATCTTTGATTTATAGTATAAACTTTGGTAATATTGGGATCCTGTAATTTTATCAATATAGATAAAATGTAAAAATGTCATTTTGTTCAATAGTCATCCAAGTCATGTGTAATAAATATGTACTGAATGAGTTTGAACTCAAGTACACTATAAATAGATACTTATCTAGATTGAAAACAATCTAGTGGCGCTCATGGGAAAACACATGTACTTAGCTAAACTGAATAAAGAGTGATATCATCCCTTTCCAACTTCATAATATTAGTTTTATAAAATATATTTTTTATAAGTTGTCATGAATAGCACCCGTGTGTGCATATGACCATGAATGGTCTTATATATTTGGAAAGAAGGATAGGAAGGATTCTTTATTAGAAGAACCTTGTATTGGAGATAAGCATAAGGCACTCCAGGAATCTCACAGTGGGTACTTTTATTCAGTTGCTATATTTAATATATTTTAATAGATGACAATGGCCAGTATGTTTTATTGTTCAGATGACTGCCCCAATATATAAATAAATACCAAGAATCTTTAATGCTGATATTTTCAAGTGGCACAGTGATTATATAATTTCTTTATCTATGCTATGATGAATTAATATAGTTACAAATTATAGTTACAAATACATATCTTTTATAATAATTTAATAATTACAAATACATATTTATATTAATTTATAAATATTGTTACAAATGGCAATTGATAAATAATTGTTACAATATATATATATATATATATATATATATATATATATATATATATATATATTACTATTATTTGCTGTGAATGTTTAGGTGGTTACTGGTTGGTATCTAATTACATCATTATCTCAGTTAGCTTTAAGCACTATTTCGCTTATTATTTCTAAATAATACATGGCCAATTTAAAAGTATTGCAGTTTGTAATGTTATAATTGAATATTTATTAGTCTGCATTACAGTGACATGTTTATTTCATATTTAAAGAGGTTTATTTAAATTTCATTGTATCAATATTTCATACTCTGTAGTCAAGTCGCAATCTTTAAATGTCCATATATATTCAATGGACCATTAGTAAGAATGAATTTCCATTCTTGCTATTAAAAGGTGTGAATGTTGCCTTGACAGCAATGAGAGATATTGATTACTATTATTTGCTGTGAATGTTTAGGTGGATGCAGAAAAAAAAACAAATTGATATTAACTAAAAATACATTGTTAAATTCCTTTTATAAATCTTAAAAAATAGCCTGGGCAAATCTTTAATATATAATGCAAATATTCTTATCATTGCAGCTATTATTATTATGTAATTATTCTTATAGTATTTAAGCATGGATTGTGGTCTTTTTATCTTTGACTTTAAAACAATCTTATTTTTTTAGTTGTCTGATAGTTTTTAATTTGAGCATCTCATGGGTTTTATTGAATACAGAATCAATGTTTGAATATGATGGGAATTGTCTTGTTTCTATATTTAGATTATGATAGACAAATCTAAATTAAGAATCACTTCTTTAGAATATTGCAAAATTATCAGCCAAGGCAGTGGATGGAAACAAAAGACAGAGTACTAATAATTTACTAATTTTAGATTCTACTTATAGCTGCAGATCACTTTCAAATATAAAAATTCATAATTTAAAAAAATAACAAAATACTATTATGTAAAACTTATCAGACATTCTGTATTTATAACAAAAAAAACAAGGTTATGATATAATAATTTAAAAAGTGGACAATTACTTGGGACAAGTGGAATGAAATTTATTATAAAAATATAATAAATACATTGTGAAGATTAATATTATATTAGAAAGTGGCAAGATTAGTTAGCCTTATGGAAGACACCAAATTTCCATAATTCAGGTTTATGTTCCAACAAATTTTCATTATGATAAAGAAATAGATCATCTTTATATAGAAGCCATTTTTTATTATACCAAACAATATTTTAAAGTTGTTATGAGAAACTTTAAAATGCAAAATGATTGAAAAATGAAAGTTTGTGAGTAAATTCAGTTATGAAAACTGAAGGGAGAGAGAGAGTACAAATTTGTAAAAATTTCAAAAAAAAAAAAAAAAAGTGCTAAAGGAAGTTGATATCAAATGATATTAAAGTAGAACTGAATTATGTTTTGATTTTTAAAAAAAATGTTTTCTAATAATGTAAAAAAATTCAATAGATTCAACAAAAAGCTAACATCTATTTGTAATTGATAGAGAGATATAAATGATTTAAAATGTTTTAATAGGTTATGTTCCTAAGAATCAATAGCCCTCCAATGAACTTTATGAAGATAGTGTAGACTTGAATATGATCAAACTGATACTCTATTATATATATATATATAGGAGATATTAAAAAACCCATCAATTTCTAATAAATTTTCAACTACACCAATTTATTATATAAAACAAATAAATAAAAAATGAAAGCATTTTAAAATGATGCTGTAAGAAAATATGACTGTGAATTTAAAAAAAGGTCTAAAATATAAACGAATATTTTGGGTATTGAAAGGAAAGTTGTTTCAGCAATAAGATGAAAATATGAAACTACTACTAAAAAATAAAATGATATTTTGAAATATGTGGAAGAATTTTTTTTAAAAAATACTATATATATATTAATAAAGAACAGGAAACTAAGTCATTCCTATAATCACAATATCACCTAAATTTCTAATCATTTTAAATGAAGAAGAGGGAGAAAGCTACAGGAAATTATAGAATTATTATTGATATTTTTTCAAAAAGCAGATTTAAAAAAGAAGAAAAATTTGATGGCAACACTATCTACCAAATGTTTAAATAGCAAATACGCATCAAATGATTGGAAAAAGTATATAGTGATATTAATTTTTTTTTTTTAAAAAAAGATGAAAAAGAATCTTTTAAAAGTTACATGCCTATCAACCTTCTATCATGTTCTATACAATATCTTTATCAAAATGATTACAATTTCATTTATTGTTGAAGTTTGTTCTCAAACCAAAAATAAACAAAAACAACTGCCACATTTAGTTTTAAAATAGTGTTTATTTAACAAAATACGATTTACCTAAAATTAGAGATTATGACAAACTATAAAAAATAAAGATTTACATCGGAAAATATTTTTTTATCTCAAATTGGACATTATAGGTAAATGCTTAATTTTAGATAGTATAAACCATAATAGAAGTATATGAAGAGTAGTACTAATCATTTAAAACGTTTTGACAAGAAACAAATAAAAATTCAAATACTAAAGCGGTAATGTGAGTGAATTCTAATATGTCATTAATAATATATATATATATATAAGTGGTCAGTATTTTTAATTTTTGTAATTTCATTAACAATTTTTAAGTTGAAGACAAAATGATTAACAGTTAGTGATTTTAATAGAAGTAAAACAACACTTGCAAATATTGCTTATGAGTAAAATTAAGGAAGATGTTAGAGATCCAATTAATGAGTGGAATATGTCAGCACTTTTGTAAAAAAGGACAATAAAATATAAAATGTTAGTTTATCTTCTCAATTACAATGAAGAAACATACCTTTTAAATTTGTTTTGGTATTTTCTTGAAGAAAAACACTGGTGGGAAGCTCATGAAGTTGATTTTTATCAGAAAGTTTAAATATTTTGGCTCCAGATACCAAATTTTGAATTTACAATTGATAAATCTGTTGATCATTAATAGCAAGAAAGGTAATTTTCTTCTGGTCTACAACTAATGATCATGTTGTAAGAATCCCAATATGTGATGTTTGTGAGATTAATGATTGTGATGATTGGGCAAAACTGGAGATATTATTTAATAAATTTTAATAAATTTGTTCTTAATAAAAAGTGGTATATCAATGATGGTAACAAAAAATGTAGGTTTGTGTATTTTGAAATATATTACTATCTAAACATATCATTTATAATGTTCTACATATGGAGGGCAGATACATCTCATTAAACTTTTAAATTTTCTGGTTTCTAATGTTAATGAAAACTACCCTACTTTTTGTTCCTCAGAAATTTTGTTTAGAGTGAATTAAATTTTTATAAAGAAAAAAAGGAAAATTAATTACAAAAATATAGATAGTGACTTTTGGATAGATAAATATGTTAATACATGAAATTTCTTATAAGAACTGAAAGATATCAACTAGAAAGTCCAGTTAAGGCATGATAAGAAAGGTAAATCTAGGAATATGTGGAAAAAGGATAAATGATGCAATTATACTATTTGTAAAAATATGCTACATAGAAGTTTATTTTTTTATTCTAAATTCCTTTCCACAAAATTGTATATGTGATGGATTAATTAAATATTGAGATATAACTAGCATATATACTTTTTTCTTCAAAATCATAAAACTAATATATATATATAAATAATATTAATTTTACTTCATTGTATATGTAGTTTTTCAGCCTATGTGTATGCATATACTTGATGAGCAGGGGGGGGTATTTTCTTTATTTAGCTGAGTGCACTTTCCAAGCTATAATTATGGTCTTTGTCACCGAAAATGCAAATAAAAGAAAAGAAAATAATAAAACCAGTTCGTAAAATGCACAACTGCAAAGTCACCATCCAAAGAAGAGCATCAATCTCTAAATTTGAGCACAGTTTTCCATTTTATGATGACCATTTATTTAGGTATTTATAACTGCAGATTACTTTCACATGAAAAAAGATTTCAAGAATTGGAAAAACTGTCTAATATTAAGTGAAACATTGTTGGGGTTAGTGAAATTAGAAGAAAAGGTGAAGACAAATTTGATTTTAAAAAACTGACATGTATTATACTACAAAAGTACAAATATTGGGAGAATAAGTATAGTATGAGTTATAATGAATAAAAAGTGGAAGTACAACATCATGGGGACTGATGATATATGAAACAGAATGTCAAGATTAGTTATTCAACTTAATGGAAGATAGCAAATGCTGTTAATTCAGGTTTATGCTCCAACAAGTTCTCATTGAAGTAGAAGGTTTGTATACGGATGCGCAAAATGCTTTTCATCAGACCAAGCAACATTTTTAAATTATTGTGAGGGGTGTTAATACTAGAATTGTAAATGATTGAAAATTGAAAGTAGGTAAATATGAATATGATATGAAGAGGACACAAATGTGTGGAGTTCACATAAAAAGTTAAATCTTTGAGAAAAATATTTTAAAAAATGAACATGAAAGCATCCAAATAAAAATCCAGCAAAATTACATTATATTTTGACTAAGAAAAATATGTATGTCAAGATTGTAGAGTTCTTAATAAATTTGACACAGAAACTAAACATTGACTAGTGAGATGTAAGATAAGTATTAATGAAAATTCAGGGAAACAAAAATTATTTTAAAAAGCAGTATTTATAATGGATATTCCTAATCTTCAGAAATATTTCAATGAATTTAAATTAGATCTTTATAATCATTTTTAAATATTAACAAATTTTGAAGATAGTTCAGATTTGAAGAAAATCAATAGGAAGATCACTGGTACTCTTTTACAAGCTGCAACAAAAATAGCTATAAAAAAATAATTGACTAATAAATTTTCTACTTAGAAATAATAATATATGAAGAAACAATTAATATAAAAATATATAAAGGATCCATTAACAATGTTTAGAATTTTGTAAAATGTTAGAAAAATAGTTAATAACAATATAAGGAAATATAATTGTGAATTAGCAAGGAAATCCATAGAAGAAAATAAAAGAAAAGAAAATTTTCCAAAAGACTAAACAACATCTTGATATTAGTAGAAATTTTAATTTTCTGCAATAAAAAATAATGGCACTATTACTAAAATGAGAGATGACAGCAAGAAATGTATGGAAGAGTTCTAAAAAGAATTATATAGCAATAAAGAACAAAAAATAGTATTCCCTAAAAATATTATATATTCTGAGTTTTCCATTATTTTAAATGAAGAAATGAAACATGTAATTAATTAATTTTATGAAAAAAGAGAAAAGCTCCAGGCAAGAATAGAATGGTAATTAATATTATAAAAGATGCAAGTGACGAAATACAAAAATTGTTTGCAAAGTTATATTGCAATGTCTAAATGATAATGATGCACAGATGATTGGAAGAATGAAATTACTAATATTAATATTTAAAAAATATGATAAAGAAAATATTAGAAACTACAGAACAAGCAGTCTTTTACAATTCTGTATAGAACTTTTACAAAAAAAATTACAACTATCTATAGCAAATTTTGGATTTTAAAGAAAAGAATCAAAGAATATGAGTTTCTATTAAGCTTTAGATTTGTACATTATAAAAGGGCATTAAAATCTATAAGCATTTGCTCAATGATTAAAGGTTTGAATCATCAAGATATAGACTGTGGATATTGTCATATTGTGATGAATATTTATCAAAATGCAACAGCAATGTTTAGATTATGTGATGATAATAAGAAGTTTAACATTAGAAAAAGTATAAGGTAGGTTAATTCCATATCTCCAAAACTTTTAATAGCAGTTTTTCGAAAAGTATTTTATGTATTAAAATGGAAAGCTAAGGAAGTAAAAGTAAATGATGATTATTTAAGTCATTTAAGACTTTGAAGATGATATAATTGTTTTAAAAATTAATGATTCAGAACTTTAGGAAATATTGCAATAGTTATCAGATAAACAATAAATGCTAAAAAAATATAAAGTAATGTTCTATGGATTTTCTCAAAAGAATAAAATAAAAATTGATTAAAATGAATTAGAAGAAATTAATAACTACAAATGCCTTGACCATATAATTAATACAAATATAATGGATAAAATTACTAGTAGAGTTAAACTCTTTGATGGAGGACTTTTGTTAGTAATTATTTAATATTAAAAGAAAATATGTCTATATGTTTGAAAAGATAATTTTTAATTAAAAGGTTTTACTAGTTCTTATTTATGGATCTAAAAAGTGGACATATAACAAAAGAACAATTTAGAGACTTTAGATCGTTCAAAAATGTATGGAGAGATGTATATTAAAATTAATAAAAAAACTGAAAATGAAGTGCATGGATGTGAGAACAAACAGGCATTACTAACATCATTGAAAGAATTTAAAAAAACTGAAGTGGAACTTTACTAGACATATTGTTGGAAGAAATAATAGTAGATGGATTATTGAAATCCTAAACTAGATTCCAAGAGTTTCTAAAAGACACAGAAAGAGACAATATATAAGATGAATGTATGAAATAATGAATTATTGTGTGGTAATGTGGAAAAGTAAGCCTAAAAATCAGAGATACTGAATTAAACTTGGAGAGGTCTTCATCCAGAAGTGATTTGATAATTGTGAAAATGAAGATGGTGATGATGATATTCATATATATAAAAAACAAAACAAGTTTTATATACATAAAAACCTGCTATCGCTTGTATTAATGATCAATAGATGGAGCTTTACCAAGACCTCCAAACAAGCGTATTCGTTTACATAAACGTCAGAGTCAATATTCACTGTCTCTTTCATTTTGCTCCACCCTCAGATCAGCTATCCCTTCACTGATGAGAGCAAATCAGCTTGAAATCAGCTGATCTGAGGATGAAGCAAAATGTAAGAGACAGTGAATATTGACTCTGACGTTTATGTAAACAAATATGCTTGTTTGGAGTTCTTGGTAAAGCTCCATCTATTGATCATATATATATATAATAAAAACATGTGTCACATGGTTATAGTTTCATCATACTTTTGCCTATGTAACATAAATTTATTCTACTGTAAACATGTTAATATTTGTATATAATTTTCTTATCATTTAAAAAAAATTTTTTTAATAAAAAATAAAATGTTAAAAAAAAATTCAGGGCAATTAAATAGTAACCCTGAAATATGGAATTGTGAGTATTAAATCAGGATGTTACTTTGCCATTTGGGTAAATTTGTCTTTTTCAGAGGAATATATTGAAACCTCAAAAATGTTTGGTAAAATTTTAATAGATTCCTCAAACTCACAAGCAAATCTAATTGGCATATTTACTGGGGATGATTTCCTATTTTAATCTATTTTGTCAATCACTATTTAAACAAAATAATTGCAGCTAAAATGATTAACATTTTCTGATAAATTTTTAATTGTGGGAATGCTGGTAGAATAATGATTTATATTTGTGTGCTGTATTAAGACTTATGCTATTTTGATTAGAGAGAAAGCAAGTGGGGCAAGAAGGATTTTTTCTCAAGTTGGATTACAGGTGGTTTTGGCAGAGTAGATCACATCCAAATATTAAAAATAGTTATAGAATCTATCAATAAGTATGAGTTTCTACTATTCTTTGGATTTGTAGCTTATAAAAGGATACTTGATTCTATAACCATTTCTATAAAAATAAAAGCTTTACACTATTAAATACAGAACCATGATATTATCACTTTTCCAAAAAAAACATATTTATAATAATCTATAAGAGCAGTAATTAGATTGTAAGATGATACTAAAATAATAAATTTGGATAAGTATGTAGGAGAAGGTAATTCATATTAACAACACTTTTAACAACAATTTTATATAAGTATTTTGGGAGTTAAAATCGGAAACTAATAAAACAAAAACAGAGATTATTTATGTCATTCTAGACTTTGTACATGATGTGAATGTTATTCCATACTTTGGAGTTTCATAAAGGGTTGCAAGAGTTGTCAGATTAAATGCAAGTAAATAGAAATAATAAATGCAAAAAGGAAAAAAGTAAAAATAATATTCATTGGTTTTTCATTGAAAAAAAAAAAAGATTAATATTGGTGAATTAAAAAAATTCCTTATTTCCAAAGATTCAGTCAGGTTATTAATACAGATGGAAACATTATGTATTATATATTACTTATAAAAGTAAACTTAATTGTTTTTGGTAGAATAATTTAATATTAAAAGGAAATATATTTATGGATTTGAAAAAAAAAGTTTTTAGTAGATATGTCTTTCCACTTTTTACATGAGGATGTGGGAGTTATATCTTAACAGAAAAGTATTACAGAAACTTCAGATCATATAACAGCAGCAAGATGATATTGAAATCAAAATTTATATTTGGGAGAACAAAGAGCTGTCCTCAACAATCATTTAAAAAATGAAGAGATTGCAATGTACCTAGCTAAAGATATTTTTAGAAGAGATGAAAATAAATAAATAGATAACGTCTTAAAATGAATCTCAAGATAATTGAAACGACTTTAAAATAAATTTTATTTAAAACGGATGAATGATATATATATATAAATAAAGCATTTCAAAGTCATGTAGAAATAAAACTGAATTAAACTTTCAGGGATGTTTATTCTGAGCAAATCAATCATGGTTGAAAATGATATGTTTGTGTGCGATATTGAAATAATTATCTATATCATTTATTTAATAATAGTATAAAAATATTTTTTTAAGAATAGATCATACGTAACCACGGATTATCAAAAACCCATGTGTAATAAAACAAACACACGCACGCATAGTATTTATAACATTCTTACACGCATTTAAATTCTATAAACATAACAAAAAAAAAAAAAGAATATTGAAATTAGCATTTAAAAAATAAAATAAAAATGTTTTAATAAATAGGGCAAATCAGAATCATTTTTTTTAAAAATATGTCATATATATATAATATAAGGTGTATTAAAAATAAAGTACTTTAAATTAACATTTGTGCAATCAGCTCTAAGCAGAATTTTATTTTATCTGGAATGTAAATAAAATTGTATGTCACTCTTTTTTCTAAGTACTGTAAATAAAAAAATACATACACAAACGCGCGCATATGTAAATGGATGTTAATGAAATTTATGAATGCACATATTATTATAAACCTTACAACTTATGATACATAGAAAGACACACAACTCAGTTTATAATTTTCTATGGTAGAGATAAATGACCATTCTAAAGCTGCTATATTGATTCTAAACAATTATTTTAAATATTTTACTATTTATTAATTAAGTGCATGCGCGCGTATTTTTAGAAATGTGACTAATGATCATTATCTATTAAAAAATGTTGCATAAAGAATTATTATTTACTTTTAAATCTAAGTTTAATTATGTTATATCTATATTCAAGCATCAATTGAATCTCACCTGAAAGAATTTCTCGTTTTTTTTCTCGTCCGTTCCCCCATCTCTCTGATCAATATTAATTTGACCGTGTATACTATTCATGAATGTGATTAAGAACAATAAACATGACGTCATCGTAATGGCGATATGGGTTACAATAGACATAAGGCTGGTGTACTTATAAATGGTTTAAAATTTGTTAGATAATTTTAATGACCTTAATTATCTTTTTTAGCTTATAATAATAAAGAAATCTATATTATAAACATTGGTAGCATCCTTTCATAGGATCAATAATTATCACGTGCAAGCCATACAAACAGCCAGCAGCTTTAGTTACATCTCATCACTGTTTCAAAGCTTAGCAACTCTGCTGAAGTATTATAGTAAAATATATATTAAAAAAATTTTTTTGATTTAAAATATTCAGTTATAATTTACAAATAAATGTGTTGTTAATTTTATTAATATGAATTTAGTAATTAAATTATAAATTCTGGCAATACATATATATATAAAAATCAGTTAGTAAA
Source organism: Epiperipatus broadwayi (assembly GCA_028023455.1). NCBI lineage: Eukaryota > Metazoa > Onychophora > Udeonychophora > Euonychophora > Peripatidae > Epiperipatus > Epiperipatus broadwayi. Next base: position 18,231,960 of record JAQFVV010000001.1, read on the forward strand.
CATACACACATACATAAGATACCAGTTATAGTTTTCCATTGCATACATTTTATTATGATATAAGTACATTAAACGTTATTGGTAGTAATTATAATATCCTTATTATTTTTTATTAATTCCATGTTAATAATTTATAAGTATCATTTAATTAATTTCTTATTAATATAATTAATAATTTTACAAACTATATACATAAAAAATTACATACAAATACATAACTTCATCGCTCAATTTGTCCCATGTTAACTTCCCACACGCTGATTCTTATAGCAATCCACCATTTTATTTTGCAAATTGCAAAAAAAAAAAAAAGACTGCATCTTTTATAAATTTGCTCCACGTTTTTAAATACATTCAATATTTATGACATTTTCTTTATCATTTAATTAAATAAATTTATTGCAATAAGAGATGATTGTTATTGATGGCTTGTATCAATGCATGATTAAAAATTCACGATCATGGAGCAATGGCTGCACTAATACACATGAGAAACATAAAATAAAAGTGAGCGTGGAGATAGTAAACAATAGCACTCATAGACTTCACTCACACTTATGGAATGTTATAAAATAAAAACAAGTTACACTTACTTGGCTAAACGCGTTTTTTCTTCCTGCCTCTTCATACTGATTGCCCTCAATAATCCGACATGTGGGAGCTTAGTGGATGGACTTCCGTCTGAAACATCCGTCATAGGGTCCAATTCAATTTTTTCTACCTCCCCACCTGAAGAAATTAGTACTGAAAGCTTCCGCTCTTGCCCGCACGCATTTGCAGCATGGCCATTATTTGTGACTATGCCCGAGTCTTGTGACGACTGAGAAACGCGTGTGTCCTCTGCTTTGGCAATATTTTGTAATGGTGCTGGACGTAACTGTACCCTATGTGTTATTGTTTGATCCTTTCCAGTAGTCGTCGGCTGCGTCGCATTCTGTTGCGCCATTTCTGCGTAGTGGAGCGGGGTAATCCTAAGGGATAGGAAAAAAACAATATTATTCCTGTTTCAAAACCGACCAATTGGCGCGGGAATCTAGCCAGAGTATCCCTTTTTTCATTGGTCTGGCCTTTTTCCCGGGATTCTACATTTATGCACTCCAGGAACGCGTGTCTCCCGTTTTCAAAACCTATATTGATATTAGGTAAAAAAACATTTTTATTTTTTTTTTTTGCTTTTGAAAATTATTTACCATCCAAAAACCTCCAACTGATAGATAAAAGTAGACCAAGCGGTATAGCGCAAGTAATCACAATAATATAAAAGTGATGTGGGATGTGAACAAATTAAATTATCCTTTATGCTAGATAAAGTAGGAAAGCTATAGTGCACAATACAGATAACTACATTGTCACCGAAGCTTTTTCAGTTTTCCATAGCAAGCAGATTTTAAGTTTAAATGACCTGCGTGAAGCGTGGAAGGATTTTTTTCCCCCCAAACGAAAATATTAGAAGTAAAATAGAGAGGAAACCTGCCAATAAAAATCCGCAAGATGCCGTATTGATTCTGGGGACTGAGGCTTATAAAATGGTTCTCGTAAGGCAAAAATTAAAAATAAATAAATAAATAAATTCAGATAAAAATTTGTTAATAGTAATATTTTTATTTTAAAAAATTATAGTATATATATATCATTTCTATCATATCAATACAAATATATGATTTCATTACTAAATACAATAGAATTTACTATAAATTATATTAGAATTTGGAAACGATATTAAGATAAAAATAAAACAGCTGATAATGATGTTTGTCCAGAGAAAACAGGTTTATTGTAATTATTTAAACTGCGCTAGCTGAAATGACTAATCTTGCGTTGACAAGGTAAAGCAAAAAAGATTTATAGGATGAAATGTAAATTTAAATAATTAAATTACATTATAAATTACGTAGTAATAAAAATATTAAAACCGTATTGATATCTTTGGATAAATATTATTATTGTTGTTTACCATTTTACTGTCAATGGCTACTGTTTTAAAAATAACTCACACTACTATATGATGAAACGACCTCCATTTGTTTTATGATTATCCTAATTCTTTAGTAGTTTCAATTACGGAGATAAAATTGTACAACATTATTATTATTATTTATTTTAAAAATAAAATATGGTTTGTAAAAAAAGTAAAAGCGGTTTTAGATTTTATTTAATATCGGAAGAGAATAAATAAATAGTGAAAAAAATGAAAAAAGGCTTCATTTTAAGTCAGATGTCTGGCTTATATAAAGATGCATCTTTTGCATTGGACAAAATGCATGATAATCACGTGATGCATTACACAATTTGGTAGTATATAACACTGACTTCTACAAAAATGTCTACACAATACTTCTAAATGTCAAACATAATGCTTATTATTTAATACTTTTTTTTATTTAATTAAAAGAAACTAAAGGTCATTCAGATATATATGTTTGGAAATAGTTTAAATATATTAAAATTAAAATAATATTTAGTAATTTTTAAAAATTGTTTTGGACTGTTAGTTAAGTGCCGCGTACTTATATTTATCTTGCATGCATAATATTGAATGAAAGTATGTTTGTATTTGATACATACTTGGATAATTTTAATATATGTACGTATAAAATTAATTTTAATTTTTAAATCAAATTTATTTATATATGAATGAATCTTCATTTTTTATGTATGTATATGCGTATACCACCACACACTCATTTATATATATATATGTGTATTTATACAAATGTTTAAAATAGTTACTTAATAAATAGAAGTTTTAAATATATAAAAAAATAATTTAATATATGATGTGTGCATAAAATTTACTTACGTATAAAAATCTTAAAGCTTAATTAAAGTAAGCCCAGAAAGCATAGACAACAAAAACTTGAATATATGTCTAATTAAACCGAGCAATTTGACTATCACTTAAGTTATTATATTGAAGTATACGTTTATTTCTATTCTATTGCAAATTTAATCTGACAGTTATATTTATATTTTTTACATAAAAAACGTAAATTTAATTAATGTTGGCTGTTAATTAGCCCTTTACATTTTAATTATGTAAAAGATCCATACATGTAGTGAACCATCGACATTGGGATGGCTTTGATTCTTGAACAAAATGTCCTATTATTTACATACTCCATATATGTTTGATCAAAAAAAAAAAATCTATATATATTCATATGCACATAAGGGTTATTCTTCAGTTAGGTTATGCAGATTATATATATATATATTGAAATAGAGAAAAAAACTAACTGCTGGATGTGGGAATTGATTACTCATCACTAATGAGATATAAATTAGCTGAAACATAAGCACATAATATTTTCTTCATTAATATAAGCAGAAAGTCAGAATTATGTTACTAGGATATTTATGATGCACAATGCATTCGTACACCCAACATTGCTTAGAATAAATAATTCTATTGGTGTTTGGATATGAAATTAAAATTGTCTTGTTTCATTAATTTATGTTATTGTATAATTTTCAATGATTCTATTAAAGATATTGTTAATAAAATCTATACACACTCAGTAATGAGATATTAGAAATTATGCTAGCAATAGTACTATCTGGATTTTTATTCATTTTGTTAGAATATGGTAATAATGAATAACAATGTATTAACTTCCTGATGGAAAATAAATCTCAAAATCATGCCCAAAACTGTAAAACTTTACAATAAGCCACAAATATTGGAAATCTTTACTTGACATTACCTATTATATTAACTGATAGAAATGTATTAATTGATTCCAGATAGAGATGCAATATAGTTATGATTGTGGCCATGTCATTTTCAGATATTTACTCAATGATAATTAATCACTAAATGCTAAAGATACTGTGACACTATTCTTGATAACCATAGTATAAAATTATTGTACCATACATTTTATTTTAATAATGTCTTCTAATCCAATAAAAGCATTTATTAAGTCCATCAAAATTTAAGTTATTTCAAAAGTTGATGCTACTATTTGTTGGATGGGCTCTTTAAAATATTATACTATCACAATTGTCAGGAAACATCATTCATTTAATAATATAATGAGTGGTTCCATTTTTTATATTTGATATTTGATGCTTGTTTTTAGAGGAGGCTTTTATTTTGATGTACAGTACAAGACTACAGTGTAACACATGATTAAACTATAATCATATTTCTATATCACGAAATGTCTACTTTATGAGAGTAGACATAATTCAGATTAGTATGTATACACTTCATTGTTACAGTTTTGGCCAAATTAATCAAGTAGCTATTGCAGGAAATTTTAAATACAGAAGAATTATGTCTTTAACTTCCCTGCAATAATCATTTGAATCATTTCCAGTTGACAGATATCATTCATTCCCCAAGGTCCAACGATAATCAAATATATGCACCAAAAGACACACAAAAAAGGATATGTTTATATCTTTTATTCAAGAAAATCTCTTTGATGCACACACACACGATTTTCAAGTATCAGATTTTATCCGCTTCAGATAAATACACTAATGATTAGCGTAATCATTTATTAATTTAAAAAGTACTTATCATTTATAACCGAGATATAAACTTTAAAATCTGTTAAAAATTAATATATCTGTTTGTTTTTTTTTTGATTAGACACGAGCAGGATGGAATAATTGACATTCATGGGGGGAGGGGGGCTACTTTGTGCAAAAAGTTGATATTTATATATTACGTTTCAATAATGTAGTATTGATAAATAATTAACAAAAGATGACGAAGTCAAGAATTTGTGACCTGGATGAAATGAAAACACTGGTACAGTATAAAATGCAGCTAAGAATTGTTGTTGTTTTTTCAGACAAAATTTATTCATATTTCAAAAATTTATGGCAAAGTTAAAGTTTTAAAATATTATATATATTTGGTAAGGTTGAAAACAAAAAATGTGTTACAATTCCCGTTACTGATTTCATTACATGTTTCTCTAATTATTTTTGTATTATCCTTAGATAATTTTAGCAGACATCGTTCTTTTTTTATAACTTTTGCATGTTTAGTTTATTGGATCATGTTGATTAAAAATGAGCCAAAATATTATTTTCTTTTAAGTTAAAAACATTTTTACATCAAATTTTTAAATATATTGCATCAGAATCGGCTGCTCAAGACTAAATAATGACAAAGAGAAGCTGAACTATATTATTTAAAAGAATAAAATAATTCGTCTAATAAAAATATTTTATATATTAAATAAATTATAACTAAATAGTTGTAATTATAAATTTATTAAACGCACATTGATTACGTAAGTAATATTTACTGAGGCTATAACCTCGATAATATGCGTATAAATAGCGATAGTAGGGACCTCTACAGGTGTTTTAACCACAAGCTTACGCTATGGAAGAAAAGAGGGGTATAATATTAAATCATCTATGCTCTTTACTGTTTTACAATGCTTATATTACAACCCCTATGACAGTAAGAATGACAAATATTGACAAATTACCATCAAAACTAATCAAGTATATTTATACTTTAGTCTTATTTGCTATTATCCCATGTGAAATTTGATCTGACTTTGGCAAAAAATTGTACCCAAATAATTACTCAAGAATACTATTTAAGACTCTTTTCTTAAATAATTTTCAGTAATTCTCTCTTTCATAATATTTTTTTCTCTAATCACAATTTTATTATCATATATATATATAACATAAATCTGTATTTATTTAATTAATTTGTATTCTAAATAGATTTAGGTTAGATATTTTTAAGATGTGGTTATAAAAAAAGATAAAAAATAAGCTTTTATGCTTATATGCAAATGAATCAAATTATGTCTATATTAATTTAAGTAAAATATTTACATTTATATTTTTAATAATCAACCGATAATGATGCACACTAAATGTTAAACTATTAATGGAAGTATAAAAACCGTCGTGGCAGTTTAAGATGCACAAAGAAGACTATATTGGGAAAAATAATCATTATTGATAGCAAATATTTATTTTTGTAATAAATTTGAAAAATATGCTTCAATGAAAATTATCAATGAGATAAGCTATGGATGAAAAGTAATATTAAAATGTAATATGATATATTGATAATGTTAGTAATTTAATTATACACTATTTATTAAATTAAAACGATATTTATGAATGTTGATGACTTTAAACAATTTACATCACAAAAATTACAATCCTGTGTGCCAGTTGTGTGAGAAAGAGGAGGAATCAATTGCCACATTTTTCTTAGATGTCCAGCTATGTCCAATTACAGATCGATAACTCATGAATGGTACAGCAATACGAATGGAAACTATAAATCAATTAAAGACTATATAGGTCAGGGTCTATTTACGACATAAGACTGGTGATTTTCATGAAGTATGCCATGTGGTATGTCAGATGTAAAGTAGCGAGTGAAGGGATGAGAGACCCACACGGTACTAAATTTAAGAACGCCATGGAGAAAATTATGATGAAGGACAAACTAATTGTTCCAAGCTATATCATAAGAGCAACATGGGAGAAGGCTGGATCTACTTTGCCTCAAATAGATATGTAATTGATGTCATTTATGATTTATAACATTTAGTATAGCAATAGAATTTTTTTTTTTAAATTCCAATCTAAAAAATGATCCAAATTAATAAATTATCAATAAGTATTGAGATGAAAACTTTACTTTGCAATTGTTTGTTGCATCAAAATTGTGTATAATTTGGTTTTAAGCCCATTACATTGATTTTATTTATTAGCAACACATTTCTAGCTATAAATAAGTGGATATTTATTTATTAATCAATATTAAATGTTATCTGAACTGATAAGAGCAGCTATTTAAAACTATTTGATTTTTTTGTTTATTTATTTTTGATTTTTAAAGTATCTTTGTTTAACAAAAATAGTATTCCTATTCACTTTCATAATTTAATTTCAGATTATGAGTACAGTAGATAAACGCGTTGCATCAATTATATGGGTTATTATAAATTGACTCGTCTATATCTTATAAAGATTGTAATTTATTTATTCAGAATTATTTAAAAAAATAAATTTACTGTCATAAACTATTATTATTATTAAATAAGATTGGAAGGTAGTAATAAAAATTTTACTGGATTTTATAAGTTCTGCCGCTTATAGAATTGTTAGAGAAATATTGATTCCGTATTCATGTAGGTGAGAATATTCTAAGTGTATAAGCTTGTAAGTCTTTATCATAAAAATTAAACGATATTTATAACTCATTTCAGAAGCTAAGGTGTTAACTTACCAACAATGAAAATAATTCAGTATAAATCAGGTTAACTAAATCTTGGATAATAGAATTTATGCTTTTTCATTCTTGATAAATTAATTAGTAATAATGTAGTTATAGGTGTCTTTGCATCAACTTTCAAAAAACAATTTAAACTTGCTTTTAAAACTTTTCAGCTACCAGTAAATAAGGGAACCGTTTGATCGATATACTAATCATTACACTAAAAAAAAAAAAAAAATGGGATAAATGTTTAAATAAGGAGTATACAATTTTTATTTATTATGAAAATATGTATATATATATAAATACTGTATTCAGATATTTTACTAATTCAGATTAAAAAAACTTATAATATCAATTAAGGATTATAAGTCAATGTTTTTTTATCAAAATTAATGTTAATTTGAAAAATTGAACATATCGCTTACACATACTTCTAACTTTCTCTCTTTTATCTGTATAGAAAAGATCAAGCAATAATAATATTAATTTAACAAAACATACGAAAGCTATATATGTAAGGATATATATATGTTTGCATGCGAGAAATAATTTAAAATATAGTTTTAAAAAATATATATCTGTAACGCTTAATTGATTTTGTTTAAAAAAAAAACTACGTTTTATTTTATTTATTTATTTTTTCTGCTTGCGGTAAACATTTTTAAAATTAAAGCTGAAAATAAATAAATGCAGAAAAAAAAAAAAACCAGAAAATTTAGTTTGATCACAATCCCAAAAAATATATATAAATACTTAAAGAACTTATATAAACATAAACAGTAAACATTTTATACTTAAAACTAGCATATTATTGAATTCAAAATGTTATAAATACAAATTATTTAAGAAATTGTAATTTAAAAATTATAAAATATTTTTATAATTTATAAATAACATCTTTATTGAAAGAATAAGAAAAAAACATTAACATTATAAATCACATTTATGCACGCGTGCGCACAAAGTTATAAAGTTAAACAAAATATTTTAATAATACATCATTTTTATCATCAAAAAATATAAATGCAAACACACCTATGCAGATACTTGTGTATGTATACATAAAACTTTTTTTTTCATTATCTCATATCTGTTAGTTCCTCAAACTGAAGTCAAAGTTATAAAGGTTATAATTCTAATTACTTGCTTATATAAGAAGTCCTAAAAGCGCATTTTGATGAGATAAAACACTTTATTATTAATTGAAAATTAAGAAATAAATCAAAGGTTTATATAAATACTCATAAAACATGAAATTTTAGTAATGTGTATGAATTTACTATTGGCGAAGTTTTTGCAAAATTATTCTAGATACTTACTTTTAAAATATTTTATGTATCTCTTAAACAAAAACAAGTGAGAAACTGCCTATAACTATAAAAATAATACTAATAAAAGTAAAAATGTAAAAAGCTTTCATAAGTCCACTGCAAAGCAAAATCTCCCGGATATTTAGTCTTGGAAAAAATAGTGAAAAAGGTATTCATTATTGATCAAGTTTACCTGATACCACGTATTTATAGTTTAAAATTTATTTCCGGAAGATAATTTTTATTTTTGTATTATTCTGTAGCTAAATATAACTAAATATTCATTTACCATTTAGTATTGAATGATTAGCTGGACTCGTCTGGACTTAAGTAATTTGGAATGCGTAAAAACGATCAAATTGTATTTTGCCTGGTTTAAGAAAAGTATGTGAAGTAAAACAGACATTCCTAAAAAAAAAAAAAAAATGTAGATTTTATTTTTGTAGTTTAAAATAATTTCTAAAAATGGCATTAACAATTAGCAACAAATAGTAACTCACTTTTTTTTTTTAATAAAACAAAAAGTCAGGCTTTTTATTTAAAAAAACTAAATGTATAACGAATGAAAAAAATATTTCAAAAGAAATAAAAGATATCAATAATTATAATTTTATTTTATGAAAATATATCATTAATTAAGCTAAAATGTTTTACAATACATTGTTTTAAAAGTTATTCAATCTATTACATGTTTGATCAAGGCAACAAGAATGTAAATTTAATTAGAAATCTTCAAAAAAATCAAACAAACCTATTTATAATCCAGGTATAGGTTACACATTTTTACATAATTGATAATTAGATCAAAAAATATATTAAAGAGTCAATCCTTATTTTTGATAAATATATTTTGTTATATATTTAAAATACAATGACTTTTTATACATGCACTCACTTATAAGAACTGATTGTTGCGGGGAGTACACTTTAATACCTTAAGATAAAAAATAGTAATTGCATTAAAATAAATGTTATTCCAAAAATAATAGTAATAAATTTAATATTTGTTTTTTTAGAATCAGGAGTTATAAATAATAAATTTGTATAGCTGTTTGACTTTTGAATTTTCATGGGTGTTTGTGTGTTCTCTAAAAAAAAAAATATAAAACTGTTTCCTGAAAATTATTGTATTAGTAAAATAAAACACATGGTATTCTCTAATTGGCTAAATAATGAAACGATTATGAAGCTTCATAAGCAATATAAAAATTTTAAGAGAATTTAACAATACTGACAATAAAACTTCAGAATGATTGGTGGGTTTAAAATGTAAAAAAGACTCAGATGTTTGCTAATTATGGTTCCTTAGATATTTTTGATACATTTAATGTGAGATAAGTACATAAAAAACATAACTAAATTTATAGATGGTACTTTTTTATATAAAACACTTCTATTTTTTGTGGCGACAATGTCTTGATAACATTCTTGTGAGTTATCATGGTGATATGTTATTTTTAAAATTATTTTGAAATTAATTTTGGAAAATATGAACTTATGAAGTTGTATCACCTGTTTTTTAGTGGTGCTTATAAATAAAAAGATTTCAGTAATTATTTTATAAGATCAACATTACCCAATAAAACAGAAGTAATTTCAAAGGATTTATTAAATTAATTGTTTTCAATTTGTTGTAGTTTTTAACATTTAAAACGTTATATAAATGTGTTCTTAATTTGTGACAGTGCTTGAAAGTATCTGATTGACCTCTAAAATTGATTTGCAGTTAAATGATAGTATAAAAACTATTACTAATGTTGAAAAATCAGATTTTTCAAATAAAAACTGGAAATAAATATGGTTGTGTACTAGCTTCCACTTTACATTATAACCATACTCTTTAAACTAATGTATAAATGATTTATGAAGCATTTTCCAAATCAAAACTTATATTTGAAGATGTCTTTAATTTGAATTTTTTAAAAATAAAATAGAGAATCTTGATTTTGCAATATGGTGATGAATTGGTATTTTTTTTTTCAATTTAAAATATGATGCACAACAGTGTCTTAATATTTTCAATGCAAAATGTAAATAATTTAGTATCACCTGAGTAATAATAAAGTACCTAGACATGGCATTAACTAGTAATGGAAGAAAATTATTATTTACTAACTTTTTCCTTGGGGTAATAGATCACATTAATATATATATATATATATATATATATATATATATGTCATATTATTATTACTATTTGTGGGATATTCCGTGTAGTGAAAAAGCTAAATGCTGATGTTTCAGTACAATATCAAGTACCTTCCTCAGAGCGTCTTTTTCACTACACGGAATATCCCGCAAATACTAATAATAATATGACATCTTTTATCCGTGAAAACATTAGAATTAACATATATATATATATATATATATCTGGGCTATTTCATATAAAAGAATCCAGTAATATTATAAAAACATAATGGAAAGATCATAATATCAACAATATATATTATTTAATTGCTATATGAGAGGATACTTATATGTTTAGGTCCCATCTTTTTTTGTATTGGCTATGTAAAACATATAAAAGTAAACTTTCTAAAAAGTTTTTCATGTTAAACTTCAATATAATTTTTATAAAAAAACATACCCGTTTCCATTATGAAATTTATCTCAAATAATTTTAAAATAATGTAATCACTGTTGTTTTAATTACAGGCAAGTGCTGATGATAGAATAAAAAGAAGAGCTATAATCAAAAAAAGGTATTGAAATTGTCAGAAGAAAAAGATTTTCTGCAGAAGTTAAACACATCATCATATATTAAAAAATAGTTCCTGTGAAGTACATGTTTGTATATGTGTGTAAATATATTAGCGGTTCATGGTTTGACTTCCATAATCATTACAAAATTTAGTTTAATTATTGTTCTTTCCCCTTTTGCTGTTACAGTGCATCATAATCATTGCTTCAAACTATAGTTTCATGAGTTATTGTCGTGTATACAAAACACATTTAAACACTTATGTAGATAATATTTTTTTTAATATTAAGTTCCATGTGAAAGTCATTTATTTATAATGTTAAAGCTAGAAGATGGAAGTAGTAAAAGTGATGACATCAAAGGCTGATCACTGAAGAACTATAAGCATATAATGTGATCAAATATATGTTTTCTCATACTCTGGAAAATTTATGTTTGGTTTCCAAAAAATAATAACTACTCATATAGTTTGAAGCCATAAATATGGTACTTTAGAATTATATAAAACTAAGCTAGTAACAAAAATATTCATTTCCTTAAAAAACATATACATGAATGTGATGTTTTGGTTATATAAGTCAACTACATATCAGTACACATGAAAATTTATTATAACAAATAGAGCACCTATATGTAGTATAATTAATCTGCATTACAGAAAACGAAACGTGGAAAAGAGAGGAGGGTAATGAATAATATATGTCATAATAACATCAAAAATGGAAATTAATAAACTCCATTATGGTATTTTTTCTGTGTAAATTATAATTAAAATATCATATACAACAGGTATATTTATATGTATTAAAAATAATTATACATCAAAAACTTTTTGTCACATGGTTTAAAACCCTTTTTAAATATTAAGCATTTATTTAAAAATCATAAAACAGGTGCCAGAAAGAGCTTTTTATGTGTAATTAGTATTAATATAGATATATATTTATATAGCTGTTGTACTTGATAGTCTTATTATTTATTATAATGTTATAATAAATACATTACTATATTTTAATATATTATAAAGAAGAAATAAAAAACAAGTACAGTTTTTTTTTTAGACTGAAGAGTAAAATATAAAAAAAAATAATGCCAATTTCCTAAAGCAGTTAGGAAAAGTAAGCACACATGTCTGAATATAAAAAAGTCAAACTCTTTATCTTTTGTTATCTGAAGCATTGAAAATCACCAATATATATATATATAATACAATCTAAAGATCATAATTCCATTCGTTAAAGATCAAATATTTTTTTTATGTTTGAAGTATTGAATCATTGAATGACAAGAAGCAACATGCCTTAATATACACAAATAACTTTTTTTTATTTAGTAGAAGACATTATTCTGACTTTACCAAAAAAAAATCAAACCCATAGTTCCATTTAATATGGAATATTTAGATATATGTTGTAATGATTATTTTATAATTAAAGTTTTTCCAAATAACACATTTTTTTAAAGTAATGCAGCTATAATTTATTTACAGCATGCAGACAAATATTGGTTTAAAACCAGAAATTTATTTAAATATTATTAAGTTTACAATTTTTAAGCAATAAATAAAAGTTAAATATACTCAGTAATCAGTTAATTTTCCTTTACTCATATTATGATAGATAATTTAACCCTGCCAATGGTGAATCTACAGTTTATTAATTGATAAAAAAAACATTCATTTTGTCTAACAAGTGTAAATATATACTCACATTCAAATATCTTACAAACTACTTTTCTCCTTTTTAAACTTACTATTGTTACCTTTCCAAAAATCTCTAAATATAAAATCATTACAAATAATTTAATATGCTTTCCAATTTATAATTTTTTAAATTTCAATTTAATTTTTATAAACTTATAATCATTTTTTATATTATGTTAGACTTTTTAACATAAACAGATGCTATTTTAAATCTACATAAGATTACAAGTATTTATCCACAATATTGCTTCACAATCTAAGATGTTTATATAGTTTTTCACTATTTATATATATATATAAACAATAAGTTATATATGTATACATACACATAACTTATTATTTATTTAACTTTTTTAAAATATTTTGACAAAACTCAAAATGTAAATTTTTATTTTTTTTCTATCTGCATGGAGCTCCACAAAAGTAATAATAATAAACACTAAAGATTTATTTATCATCAGATTTTATTTACGTTTGTCCCACCATCTCTTAAAGTTTTTATACTTATTTTTCTACAAATATACTTTGTTATTTTATAATATTATTTTTATAAAAAGAATATAAAAATTTAACATTTGCAGTTTTAAAATCCTTGCATTTTTTAATAAAACTGTTTACTTTTTTTTGTCTAACTTTTATTTAGTTTTTTTTTTTTCTATTGCATTTCTAATTGTTCAACAAACAGTATTATCTGAAAAGATATACACACACGTGATTTCCTGACCAGTTTTAATGATGTTTTAATTAAGTAAGATAATAAGTATTTCTTTACACACATTGATGAAGAAATTTAAATAATCCTAATCACACACACATATTTTTGTACTATTAGATTAAGTAATTATTAAAATAAGACGGTTTTTTTGCCTAACTAACTAAAGAAGAATGGAGTAAAATATATTGTAATATAAATAATATTAATTTTAGAAATTCAATTTTTAGAATTTTTATTTACTTATTGATCTTTATTTATTAGGAATTAATATTTATCAAGTATTTATTTAATTATTAATAATTTAATAATTAAATTGTATTAATAGGATTTGTTTTAAATCTATACTTCTATGTGCAATAAGCAGAAGAAAATTAAATTATTAAAAATATTATAAATTAATATGTTACTAAAAAAAGCCTTCAACAACAATGCCAAATAAATTAAAGTTATTTTTGTTGTCAGTATTTACATGTCAAAATAATAATAATAATAATAATAATAATAATAATAATAATAATAATAATAATAATAATAATAATAATAATAATAATAATAATAATAATAATAATAACTACAACTACTATACTATATTTTATTTTTCCAAGCCTTCTTATTATTTGTTGTGATATTAATCTCTTTCTAAAAGTGACTAGATTTTTTTTCTCTTTATCCTATAAAGTTTTTCCAGGATATAATTTATCATTTTGTTATTGTTACACACTGTTTCAATTCAATTATTATTTTATTTTTCAATATTTTACATTTTTTTATTACTTTAATGTTTTCAATCTTTATTTTAAATGACTAAAGATAATAATCTTTTTTTTATGGGTCTGTTTCACAGTAAGTCTATACTTCCAAAAAAGCATTTATTTTTAGGGCAATTAAAAAAAACTCACCCTATTTACATTTTTTAATGACAATAAAAATATGTTCAGATATTAGTTAATTAAAATCACTAACCTGCTTTATACTTTTCAATACTAATACTATTTTAAATATTTCTTCTGCAAATAGCTTGCATTGTTATTTTTAGTTACATTTATCAAACCCTAATTTTTCAACAAATTTTATTAGTTTGATTTTATTGTCAGTAATCTCTATTTACTGTTATTAAATAAACTTATATTATTTGCAATTATGATAAAACTAATCCCAATTTCTCTTGTAAACTAATTACATGCTTAACATATCAATGACTATATTGAAATGAACAATCTATTATTCCTTTCAATAAACAAAAAAAAAAAAAGATTTTTTCCCCAAGTAAAGTGGTGATGTACATTTTTTTTTAAAAAAAAAAAAAGAACTAAAATGAGGTTCAAGAATGATTTGGATATAAAAATCAGTTTTTCTGTCAAATCCCAGGATTTTACCATGCCTTGTGAATAAAAAGGCAAGAACACTATTAATAATTAGCTAGATCTAATCTGGAACACTTTGAATGATACTTTGAATAACTCTGGGTAAAATGAAGAATTAGAAAATGAAAACTAAAAATAAATGGACTTTTAATATTTGTCAGAAAGACGTAAATGACAATTATTTTATTTTGAGTAAATCTTATATTTTAAGTCTGATTTGTACTTTATTTTAATCTGAATTTATGAACAAGGCTTATTATCGGAGTGTTATTTGAAAAAACTGTCAATCAAAAAGAAAAGAATTTGTAATAATTTCTGTTTACTTCTTAAATTTTTTTTTCAAAAAACAATAATTATTATACATCACATAGTAATCTAAGTTTATGAATTTTTTATAAGTTATTAATAAGAAAAAAGAGCAAAGAAATAATGATAATCGTGTAAATGCAATGTACACATATAAATTGTTTAAGTCTTGAATAATGATAGTTAATATGTAATTATTTCCATTAGGCTCATGCATTCATAGTTAAACTTATATTTCATTACCAAAAATTGAATTTTATGTAGACATATTTACATATGTGCAATTATTTGTTCAGTGCTTAATAGCTTGCATAGGTTTGCATCCATATGGAGGAATACATTCCTATCAGTTTAATGAGATAGGGATCGATCTGAGAATAAGTTAACGTATAAAAAGAAGCTGTATTAAATTAGGTTCAGAACAAAAGGACACTCCTTATAATTATTGTATAGAAGGTTTAATCAGTTGGAGTTAAGACCAAAATGGACATCACTTCATAGTTATTATAATATAAGCTGTTATGTTTAGAAGTAAAGATCTAAAAATAACCATTACTTATGATTATTGTAATAAAGATAGCATTGATATCTATCTCATATATAGAACATATGTATATGTAAGTACTAAGAGATGTGAGTCAAAGAAAAGTTACATTTATGAATTCATATATGCATAGTGTTGTGTTTGGCTGAGTTGCAAGATTCAGACTCAAACCAACAGTAATATCAAAAAATATGAACACTCACGATTTACTATATATAATTTATTAGAACAAATATACATACATATTAGACAATCAATAAATACTATTTGATGTCTAACTTAGTCAATATTGAGCTGGGCATGCTGTATGACTGGACTCACTTCCAGCTGTATATATAGCTTGCCTTGTGAGTTCTAGTCTTAACTCTTCTGGCTGTATTGGACAGCTTGCCTCAAGTTTGTTAAATGACTCTTCTGGCTGTACTAGACAGCTTGCCTTAAGTCTGCCAAAGTCATAGCAGTTTCCAGTCCTATCATAGACTTGCTTCACTGTGTATACATATCGGTAGTGAATATAGTAGAAATACCTTAGTTGTTGGAATAGTTTCAATGGAGAGCATGTTCAGTATTTTACATAGACAAATGTTCTCTATCTTAAGAGCACTTACTGTCATTTAAGTTAGACAAATGTTCTCTGGCTTGCCTCCAAAAAGGCTGACTATTTATCACCAGATCCCCTCTCTTACTGGCAGCAATCAGATTCAGAGAGACCAATCAATGGTTGATTTTATACAAATGTTTACACATTGACCATACTTATGTTTTACACTGTGGTCATGCTTATACATTGGTTTTCCACATGTTTACATATTGGTTAGTATCAATACATGCTCAATCCAATAAGATAAGAAAGGAATCTGAAGTAGTCTACTTCTGAAGGCAAGGTCAAATATGACATCCTTCCCTTGTCTAAATTTAGCCCTGGAGAATGTAGTCATTGACATCAGCTGGACAACTTGTCTGCTTTGTTAGTTTCTCAGAGAATAAATTTACCAGTTTCACTGTCAACATAATAATTAATGCCTGACCAATCATCCAATTTTTCTTCTTTGATAGGATTTTTTCAGGCATTTCTTGTTTTTGAGGTAGTAGTGTTTGCATTCTTTTGCTAGAGTTTGTCATTAAGATGTATCAAACATTTCCTTTCCAACACCTATATCAATGTCTTGCTTTCACATGATATAAATCAAGTCCATATCCTCTTTGCTAAGTTCACTACTGCTATCATCTATTGGTGTGAAACTATTGTTAAATTCTTCTCATTAGTCACATTTAAATTAAGACTACTCACTAAATCTTGGGTAATGCTGCTTCTGGCCTGAAGATTGTAAAGAACTTATAAATGGATAATTAAGTAATGGTACAGTTATACTTAAGAGTATTGAATGTTGATATAGATGAACTTATTTCTGACTCATTAGACTCTAACACCATAGATTTATTCAAACTAATATCACTTAATTCTGGTGGGAGTTCTACATCTAGCTTTGATTTGGCAAATAATGGGTCAAATGGGTCCAAAAATGAACATACAACACTCAATTTCTTGCTTCCACAAGATATCAATCAAGACCATATCCATATGCTCTTTGCTAAGTTCACTACTGATCTCATCCTTTGGCATTAAACTATTGTGTTACATTTAAATCAAGAACACTCACTAAATATTGCCAGAACTACTGTAAACCTATGCTTCTAGTAATATTTGGGCAAAGCTTGCTAAATCTGATCAGATAAAAAAGAATCTGGACTAGTCCACTTGTGAAGGCAAGGCCAGGTATGACATCCCTAGTCCCACAGAACATAGTCATTGAGACGAGTCGGATAGTGTGTTGTCCACTTTGTTAGTTTCTCAGGGAATAAATTTACCTGTTTTACTGTCAACATAATATTCAAGGCCTGATAAATCATCCAATTTTTTTTTTCTTTGATAGGATTTTCTTCTGGCATTTCTTTATTTTTCAGGCAGTGATATTTATATTCTTTTTCAAGGGTTTGTCAGTGAGATGTATTGAACATTTCCCATCGAACATCCATATCAATGTCTTGCTTACACAATATATCAATCAAGTCCATATTCTCTTTGCTAAGTTCACTACCATTTATTATCTATTGACATATAACTTAGTCAGTAATGAGCTGGTCATGCCCAATGACTGAATCCATTTTCAGCTGTATATATTAGCTTGTCTCATGAGTTCTAGTCTTAACCCTTCCAGCTGTACTATACAGCTTGCTTGAATCTGCTATAGTCATAGCAGCTTCCAGTCCTATCATAAATTTGCCTCACTGCATAGACATTGGTAGTGAATATAGTAGAAATACCTTCTCTGTTGGAAGGAGTTTCAATGGAGAGCATGTTCAGTCATTCAAGTAGACAAACATTCTCTCTAAGAGTGTGTATTGTCATTTACATTAGCCTGACATTCTCTGGCTTGCCTACAAAAAGACTGAATATTTATTGCCAAATCCCCTCCCTTACTGGAAGCAATTGGATTCAGAGAGTCTAACCAATGGTAGGATTTTATACATGTTTACACATTGGTCATACTTATGTTTTACTCTTTGGTCCTGTTTATATATTGGTTATCCACATGTTTACACATTGGTTAGTGGCAGTGAATGCTCAATATGATCAGATAAGGAAGGAATCTGGACTAGTCCACTTCTGAAGGCAATGTCAGATATGACACAGAGAATAATATTTAAGCTTATTGAAGACAGGTTTAAAGGTATAGCATATTTGACATTATGAATATATTGATATTAGGATGTAAGATCAAATAATTTTGTTAAATAAATAAATTTTATATCAATTAATGAAAATAAATTCCTGTTACATGATTTGTTAATTTCATTAAAGAAAATAAATTGTACATAAATTAATAAGTACACTTGTAAATAAATTATTATTACATCATTTGTTACATTGTTTATGTAAGACTGTGTGGACTTTCCTCATTCATTGGGAGTAAGTGATGTTCTTTGTGATTGAGCCTGGCAATACCAACAAAGCTGTGGAATGGTTGTATTAGGATATTGCTTTAAATATATATGTATTAGTTTATTTCCTGATGTGTAAAACCAGGTGTAAACCATGTAACTTGGGTAATGTAAATAAATAAATAGAGAATATATAAAATAAATTAACTATGCTAATATGACCATTACAATATCTTTTATAAGAATATCTAAATTTTATAAATACTTTCTATTTATAATATTTTTTTTAATTGTCACAATATTTGTTAACTAGCCTTCTTTAATATGTGCCATAAAGTAGCTCAAATTTTCCCAAATTTTTATTTCATTGCTTAATTTAAAAGTTCCAGTTTGATATTAAAATAAAATAAAATATTTTCAAGCAGTATTGTGCCCTTTGAAGTGTTTTTCATTTTTACTTCATTCAATGCCGTTTTTTAATAATATAAATAACACATGGAAATAAATATAACTAACAAACTGTTGTTATACTCCATTAAATATGTGTAGTATAAAAATAAAGCCATAATTTAAGTCTACACAGTTTTTTATAAATCTGATGTCACAAGTCGATTTTTATATGACACAACTTGTTCTACAGAACCCATGAAATCCACTATTAATATCTCATTAAATGCATAATGATTTTTTTAAAACATATATATTATGAAATGTACTATATAAATAAAGAAAACCCAAATTAAATCTTTGAAAATATTTGCTCTATACCTCAAATAATTAAAATAAATCTTAAAATAAATTTACATTTTCAGAAAATGCCAAAATAGAAAAAAATAATAAAATATATTTATATTAAGCTCAAAAATGTTAATAAAAATATACTTTAAACGTAACATTTTAAAAATTCAAAATAGAATTTAAAATATTTTCAATTAAAAAAAAATAAATCATTTCAATATATGTTTAATTACATATGGTTCCTTCTAAAATTACATGCATACCCAAATTCATTTTTACATGATTATATGATGACTATTGATATTTTCCTATTCGCTGACGATTTCAAAATTGTAATTTTAAAAGTTACACTTATCCATTTCGGTTAAGAATATAATTAATAATTATTGAGTAATTTAAACAGAAATATTTAATCCTATTTAACTAACTAATAATTCATTAAGCAATTTACACTACATATCTTAATTAAACAGTTCAACACCAATTAACTATTATAAAATCGATATTCAAAAAAAAATCTAAAAATCTAAAATTATTTCTATAGTAAGAAAAAAACACACATTTTTCTGATTTGTACAAATTCCTATCCATTGGTAAAATCTCCTATTAAACATTTAAAAAACAATGTATTACATTAATAAATGTTAATAAGAGTACCAAACTCTCTATACAGTAGTGCCACCAAGTGCAAGCCTTTGCAATCAATAGATGTAGGAAGGTTTGTGTATAAAATCTCTAACTAGTACCTACTCATCCAACATCCTCACTAGTTAGGGATTTTATGAACATAATTTTGTGTATCTATGATTATGAAGGCTTGCACTTGGTTGCACTACTGTATGAAGAGTATAGTACTCTGTTTAACAACATGTGTAAGCATTGAAACAGTAAGATTCGTATTCGAATCTTAAGTTTCACCTTTTTCTGTCGTCTCTCACTGACCGATCTATCCCACCCAAATTTAAACTTTTTGGTATCGAATTGTGTGTGTAGCAATCTTAGAAATGTATAAATATGTGTAGAATTCAGCATAAACATGCACACATTTCGATCTCAAATTAAACGCAATAAATAGAGATAAAATAATATAATTTAGATTTCTTTTAGTTATATAATTTTGTATAATTTTAATCATTTATTTTGGATTATAAAGTTCGTATTTATTGCTTTGTTTAAATTTCATTTAATAATAATTCTAAAAATATCTGATGTAATATTTAATTAAAAGTTAAAATAATCTTATGTTCCCTTTTTGTTTTTGAAATTTAAAAGCATCGGTCAGTGATAGATAATAGATTAATTAAAGAAAAATTCCCCAAAATTAATTAGTAAATGTAAAATGTAAACAATAGAACGGCAGCTTTTTTTAATTAAAAACCAACAAAATGCATTGATTATCCTCAGGGCAGATTAAATAGAACCTAAAAATATCTTAACAAAAATGTGAAAGATCAAGATAAAAAAAGAGTCCATCTTAGACTTGCTGGAGACATTCACTTAAACTTTATCTTTGCTCTCGATCACTGAGAGTCTCCAAAAATAATAAAAATAATTTGTTCCTGCCAAGGTATGACCGAGTAAAGCACCTAGATGATTCTCCATCGGGAGATGGCCTATCGGATGCTGAACTTTCATTGCCCGTCATAAATTCACCATGAAGATCTGCTGCCTGAAATGAATGAGAAAGCTGCTGCTGCCATGAAATTAAATGAATATCTAAATACAAGAAAGACTTGCCACTCGTGAACTTTTTGCTGCTAAATTAATGGAATCAGAAAACTTCTTATAAAACAGGTACCTGTCTGTGTTCAAACTCTAGAGTACTCTAATAATATGCTATAGCTCTTCTTCATAATACTTATCTAAATTATAAAATGTAAAAACTACCATATGTATAGCTAAAACTGAATCATTAACTTAATGTGTAAATTTCTCTACTAATCTAGCTTACCTCATTCTATCTTGGGTGCATATTTCTATAATCTACATTTCTATCTATAGTTATTATTTAATTATTGCATGCTCATAATTATTTCAATTTTCAAAGTTTAAATCTATGATCGCTTAAAACAATGAATGCGTGTCAAATTTTCATTAATATTTACTTTCTTAATAACTTAACTTTCATATAAATCGACATGCATTCAATGCTTCATTTATTGTAATGCAGGGGTCTACAACTTCGCAAATGGCTGACGTATTAGTTATAATAATTCCCAATTTATATATATGTTTTGTATTTACTAAATCATCATGAATAATTCCATAAAATTACATTTCTTTGAGAGTCGCCAACGTTCTTCAGTAAACGTTGATAATATGGGGCCGAGCCATAAATCTACCTAAATCTTATCATAATCGTTTATAAGTATACATGTGTTACATTTTAGAGATGTGATGACCCATTCCGCCATGAAATTTCCGGATTCTTCAGGGTTGAAATTAACCCCAGTCATCCTACACAAGCGGGCATAATGGGTGCTCCCGTAGGACTTGACAACGTCATGCATCCAGCTGGCAAAACTGCGACACAGACCGCTTGTCCCTGGTTATGCTTATGTGACACCTTACTTCGTCAGGTTGAGGCTGAGACCAACCTGACATTCTTATAAACCCATTCGCGGCATTGCAGTTTCGATATACTGCCATTCCATATCGCCTTTCTAAAGCGTACCACATGTTCCTTTGCTCAATTCTATTATTCTAAACATATCACTCCGCCTCTGCATTATCTGCATAATTCACTCTCAAATAAATGTTTGCCCTTAGTTATAAATAAATATTTTAATTAAATAAATATATGTCTGCCATTACTCTTATAACCCATACTTTAGACTCTTGCATTGCAAAGGTGTAAATCCCTCCAGGCATGCATTAGAAATACTTACTCGAGAATTTTAGGTAGCTAGATTATGCCTTCCAATAAGTGAATTTCCTTTGTAAACATTACAGTATTGGAAATATCGCTACTGAGTTCCCAATATAAAATAATGTGTAAATAAATAAATGTATTCTTTAAAATATAATCATGTTGCAAATCCTGCTACTGAAGCTGTTAGTCCATAAAATATTATTAATGATTGTTTTATTAAAATGTATTAATAAATAATTTTAAACTATACGTCTGCAATTACGTTTCATTTATTCGATACCCATTCTATATAATATTTCCTCGATTATGTAAATATGAATGTTTAATTAATATTAGTTTGGTTATAGGCTACCGTGCCTAAGGAAATATTTACTAATGTTGCATCAGATGCGTCGCTTCGTGGATTGTATTATGGAACTGATAAACTATGTTCGAACTCAGTACCATGGGTGGCTTCGCTACTCGATGGTGCTGCTGTTCTGTATGGTGGTCGAATTCTGCACTATGTTTACGAGTCACATGTTATCTGACCGTTACAGCATATGAATTGGTAATCATGTGAATAAGAAATGTTAACAGTCCACTTAATATTTAAATATCTGAGCTAAATGCTTCAACACAGAGACAGCTTTTTCTCAAATTTTATTATGTTTTGTCATCCCTCATTGTTGTTGCTTTTAGGTTATCCTCAGATTATTTAGCATCTTCAGAGATCAACACAAATTTGGCCATTTTTTCTTTTTACAAAAAGTAAATATTACATTAAATTCTACTTTCTTGTTACCATTAAATAATTTAGTAAGTTTCTAATATTTTGGTAATTATTATGAAATATTTACTAGACTACTTATTGACAATTAAGAACTACTGAAAACACTTCAATTTATATTAATTAAGCACACTGATGAATCACTTTTTGTTTTCATTTATATAAACAATAAAATACTTAATTTTACTATTTATGAACAAATCTACAATTAAATATATTTATTCAAGATATTATTGGTATTAATTACTCAAACTATTATTATATATCAGAGATATAATAAGTAAACTTATCCACAGTGTAGAAATCTTGAATTCCGAACAGCGACATTTTTGTGTATTCCCAAACGTTTAATTAACTACATTCTATTGTATGATGATGGCTATCAATATTTTTCTTGAATTTTTATAAATGTGCTTTGCATTACTGTAGCTTTTATTAAAAATAATATACATGCATGCAAAATATAATTATTAATAAAATACAATATAAATTTCCTCCAACATTCTATTTCAAATTCACATTATTATCCTACTAATCAGATAAAGGTTCTTATTTCATCTTATCTATATTTATGGACTCATTCCTATGTTATAAACCATTAAATATATCTAAAGCTTGAGTTTCAAGTATTTTTTCAATACTTTTACTATATTCTGAATCCAAATAAAGTAAAATATATGTTTCATTATTTTAAATTATGTTATTTACTATTCTTAATTAACATTCATGATTAAAAGTTTTTTTTTTCTCCTACTTTGACAACATCCATCCTACAGATTTAATTTACATGTAGAATTTTTTATTTTCAAGAGTCAAACTTTCTGCATTCACAACTTTGACATAAGCCACATCAAATAAATACATTAATGATTATTGCTTTTTTTACAAGTCTTTGCTCATATCTTTTAAAAATATGTGGAGAGTGGAGACTTTAAGTATATCTTTAAAAATATATTACATATAGTACACTAAATCTCAATTAAAGTCATACTTTCTAGACTTCATGAATCAAATTATTTGTTCACTTCTAGCAACACTTGTTAAATTATTATAAATAATTCACCACCTTTTTTTTTCTTTCTTTAGTTAAAAAAGTAATTTTATCAAATTATCTTTTTCTGCTCTTTTTACAAACGTCTTTATAATAGAATGACGCTGAATAGTCTAAATGACTTCAAACATCTCTCCAATCAAGTGCATGCATAAATAATATATTGTATGTGGGTAATTTTTAGGGATAAAGAGAAATCTTCACGATTCATCCTTTGTCTATTCTAAATTTAATTAAACACTTTGTTCCACCCTTCATTGTTTAAATGATATTAATATAAAGAAATAGACAGTAGGATGAAGATTTGATCGCCCTCTAATCATTACACATTAATTTAACCGTGCAATTACGTTACACACACACACCATTAACAACTTATAGAATAGTACAAATATTTTATATATTTTATCCAACAATTTCTAGTAATGATTATGAACATTAACTATAGAATTTCTTATCCAACAAAATCCATATTATTGGTTTTTTTTATTATATTACACATTAATTTAACCGTGCAATTACGTTACACACACACACACACACACACATCATTAACAACATATAGAATATTACAAATATTTTATATATTTTACCCAACAATTTCTAGTAATGATTATGAACATTAACTATAGAATTTCTTATTCAACAAAATCCATATTATTAGTTTTTTATTTTTTTGCGAATCAAATTTACATATAATCATGTAATGCATAAAACAATCTTTTTCTCTAAACATTTTAACTTTGATTACTAAATAAAAATAATCCATTGGTTTCCGTAGCATATTTACGTACACAAACAGCTGTCAAAAATAAAGTAATACTTTTGACATTAACAACATATAGAATATTACAAATATTTTATATATTTTACCCAACAATTTCTAGTAATGATTATGAACATTAACTATAGAATTTCTTATCCAACAAAATCCATATTATTAGTTTTTTATTATTTTGCGAATCAAATTTACATATAATCATGTAATGCATAAAACAATATTTTTCTCTAAACATTTTAACTTTAAGATTACTAAATAAAAATAATCCATTGGTTTCCGTAGCATTTTTACGTACACAAACAGCTGTCAAAAATAAAGTAATACTTTTGACTTTTGTACATTTTTATATATATATTTCATTACAGTTTAATACTTCATCCAGCTTAGCACTACAAATATTTTAAATAAACATTTTAAAATAAAATCGAATGAATCAAATAGACTTGTAATTATATTTCTGGTAAAAGTTTTAAAGATTTATATTATACATCATTATCAAAGTTCAAAAAATTTCATAAATATTTAGAGATTTTGAGGAAGAAAAAAACCTTTGTCGACGTCTACAAAATAAAATAATGCTCAAAAAATGAAACTTTCAAGACATGTAAGTAAATAGGAATAAATTATTTAATAGTTTCTGTGCTGTTTATATAACTAGAAATAATACTTAGATGGGAAATGTTGTAAAAAGTGATAAAATCCTATATCATAGTTTCTCAGGTCCTGCACTACAGTGCATTTTCGTGAAATTTTAATATGCAATATCCATTAAATATCCTATATGTTCAATAAATAAAAAGTATAAAGAATGAGTTGATTAATAAAGTATATAGATTCTTGTTAAAAGTTATAGGAAATGCTACTGTTTCTTTATATATTTTCTTAATGATGTATATAGGTAGAAATTATAACAAAATAAGCTTGAATCAGCTGTGTGTAAATAAATCACAAATATATTTATAATATAAACAATGAGGATTGCCAATTTCTCTACAAGCTTTGTGATAAATGCTTAGCCAGAGCAAGCACTTAAAAAATCTCTGTCAGGAAACCTCCCTAAACCCCTGACCATGGTGTCGTGCTTTGGCACTTTTCAGAGAGGTGTCAGGGTAGGTTCAAACACTAGATCTAAAAATACCAACCCAAAGACAAGCACTTATCTAAAAGTTATCTATTGGGAGAAAAATCTGAAATTTTCAGACATCTACATGTCTTCAAACCCAGCTATCTAACTCAAATAGCTATATGGGGCTGATAGATCTTCAGCCATACCATATATTAGTAGTCTTAGTAATATAAAATTGCATAAGACTTATGGCTTTGGGTTGGTATTTTTAGATATAGTGTCTGAACCTACCCTGACACCTCTCTGAGGAGTACCAAAGCATGAAACCATGGTCAGAGGTTTAGGGAGGGGTTCCTGACAGAGATATTTTAAGTGCTGTTTCTGGCTAAGCATTTATCACAAAGCTTGTAGAGGAATTGGCAATCCTCATTGTTTATAACTTACAAGCTTAAGAGATAGGGTCATGTGATCTATGACTCTTCTTTTGACTATTTATAGTCTCTGCCATAAGTCTTATGCAATTTTAAATTGAAGACTACTAATATATGGTATGTCTGAAGATCTATCAGCCCCATATAGCTATTTGAGTTGGATAGATGGGTTTGAAGACTCTGAAAATTTCAGATTTTCCTCTCAATTAATAACTTTTAGATAAGTGCTTGGCTTTGGGTTGGTATTTTAAGATCTAGTGTCTGAACCTACCCTGACACCTCTCTGAGGAGTGCCAAAGCACGGAACTATGGTCAGGGGTTTAGGGAGGGGTTCCTGACAGAGATATTTTAAGTGCTGGCTCTGGCTAAGCATTTATCACAAAGCTTGTAGAGGAATTGGCAATCCTCATTGTTTAGAATTTACAAGCTTAAGAGATAGGGTCATGCGATCTATGACTCTTATTTTGAATATTTATAATATATCTTAAAAGTGATCAGACACCAAATATATTTGATGAATGAAGAATAACCTTATGAATAAAAGATAAAGCATCTCTGTGGCCATATCATGGTCAGACATAGTCTAAAATATGTTAACTATCTTGATAAAACCATAATTTCTTGCATAACATGAAAGTTCATTTTTTATTATTTGTAAATGTTTCTACATAATTACTTCTGAATTTATTAATTAATATCTTATAGAATAATTACAACCCATAAAAATGATTATTGAGAGCTTCCATCTTCATTGTTCTTTGTCATTTTATGAGAAGAAATATATATTGTCATAAGTAATACTACATTAGTTACTGCAATTACTCATAGATTTGTCATTGCAAAGTAGAAAATATGATATTATACATCTGATAGTAATCACTATATCAGTTTCTATATGCCATTTTTTGTTCTTTTCTGTAATTATCGTTGTTACATGAAATTCCATACTTTTGATTAAAAATACTTGGATTGCAATTGTACACATGTAGCAACCAAGTGCATGTTCAGTTTTTATTCTGTATATAACATAATTAATCTTTTTAAAAAAATAACTTTTTATCAGAATCTTTTGATTATTAGATGTTTGCTCAAATCATGTTTGTTTTTATACAAAAATCCAAATTTGATAATTTGTCTATATTACCAATTAATTACACCTGATAATTTGATTTACTTATCTAAAGAATAATCTTATCTATTTGCATGCTGGTTAATCACTTTATTTTGGTGAGATCATGTCTATGTCAAACAGCTTAATTATAAGTTTAGATATGTTAAAATAAGTCTTAAAATAAATAATAATGATTGTAAAATTAAAGTCATTTCGATTTCTAGAGAAATTGCAATTAAATGTCTAGAGAGTATAATAATTAATATTAGATAATTTGAATATAAGCGTGAAAATTACTTTGGATAAGTCTAAGACATTTTTAAAATTTTTGTATTGTCAAAAATATGTTAATAAGTGTTAATAAAAGAAACAGATTATTATAATTATAATTGGTATATTTTTTATGAATAGGGATATAATCGGTTATTACATAGCTCACATACATACCTGATATTATAAATGAGTAGTAACTCCTCAGAGTCTGTGCTTTAAAATCTCTTTGCACTCCCCCGTTACTTTTCTTTTAGAATTGAGATATTGTAATAAATAGAATAGATTTAATAATTATGGTTTCTTGGGTTAGTTTGCGTTTTATTGAGGGAATATGTTTTTCCATTGATAATGCTGTCAATATTCACATAACGATTCATAATAATAATAATAATAATAATAATAATAATAATAATAATAATAATAATAATAATAATAATAATAATAATAATAATAATAATAATAATAATAATAATAATAATAATAATAATAATAATAATAATAATAATAATAATAATAATAATAATAATAATAATAATAATAATAATAATAATAATAATAATAATAATAATAATAATAATAATAATAATAATAATAATAATAATAATAATAATAATAATAATAATAATAATAATAATAATAATAATAATAATAATAATAATAATAATAATAATAATAATAATAATAATAATAATAATAATAATAATAATAAGAGACCATCGTATAAATATAACTTATGAATCTCACTAAATTTAAAACCATTCGGCAATAAATTTTATATTAAAATTAAAAAAAAAGCTTACTATTATAAATAACTAAATACAATTATATTGTTTAATAACTGAAACACAGGCTTAATATATACCATGTGTCTATATATGTAATATAGGGTATATGAGCACAGACTTACTTAACGTAAAATTAAATATGAGAAACTTAATCAATATATATATATGTGTGTGTGCATGTGTGTGTGTAAGTAGTATATGCATTTATGCTTAGGTATTTTTAAAATTATCTAAAAAGCAACAGATTTGGCGATAAATACCACTAATAAATTATTTCTGCTGTTAAATATTTTCAAGATGTTTAACTCTTTTCAACACATTAAATATTTAACTTATACAAAATCGGTATTAGACAATTTTTTATCTCCTATTGAAAATAAATGAAACATTTATCAGTTTAATATAACTTACCGGAATAAACATCAAAGTTGTTAATACTCCTACTGAGATAGAAACAGAATGTTTTATGTAATAAAATAAATCCAGTTAGAGATTAAAATATCTAACCTTTTTTTATTTTATGTTTTTTTTTTTTAATTTTTTAAGCACATTTTTATAAGTTTTTGGGGTTTTTTTCTCCTGCATTATTCTTAATATTATTATTTATTTCATATAAAAAAACTTTTTTGAAAAAATAAAAACGATATGAACCATAAACAAGTTGTAGATTGGAAGACAAAGAACTTTAAACAAAAAATTTTCCGAAGGGAAGTCTAAGAGAAAACTTTCCAGACTTTTAATATATAGCACAAGTTTTTCATTATTTAAAATTACCTATACTGCTGATTTAAAATTTGACTTAGTCATTTATTTCTTTAATATTCTTTATTCGTCTACATTGAATACATGACAATTTGATGTATTTAAATAATTATTTTATTTATTTATAAAAATGAATTGTTGTTATGAATAGTATTTATTGTTCAACTAATCCTTTGTGAAATTAGATAAAATTTTGCAGAGAATTACATTTTTTTATTTTGTTTTTAATAAATCAATTAGCAAGATGGTATAAATGGGACCAAAAGTTTAAAAATGTCTATTAATTTGGATTAATGATGAGATAAAAATTCATCGATAGAACTGTATATAAAACCCCATATTACCTAATGATAACTTCCAAAATTTGAAAATAGCCTTGAATGCTATATTAAGAATGAAGCAAATACTTTGAAAAAAAATAATGCTACTAATTTTTAAATGAGTGGGCAAAAAAGACTGGGAAAAAAACATTAAAACACAAAATATCTAATATTAAAGAAACAATATGTTGTCTGATAAAGCACAAATAATTAAATAGTAAGAAATTGCTACAATATTGAAAATAGCAAAGCTTAGACATAATCCGAAGAGGTCAGTTTAGCAGAAAACTCAAATCCTATATATTATTTCTTTCAGTTATTCATTTATTCATCAGAACCATTTTCTATTCAGTTATTGACGAATAATATGAATGTCAGCCAATTTCATTATTTGATTGATTGTAATTTATTATATATAGATATTCATAAAATGTTATTATTATAAAGTGTAAAATAAGATTATATCAATGTAAACAGAGATAACGTTTTCCTATTGATATTGTCAGGAAACTATCAATTACTACTAACTGAAAACCTGTCTGATGTTAAATAAGTTTCTCCATTAATCTAATATATATATATATTATAACGATCCAAACGAAGTGGGAGATCGCATCGCACCACACCGCACTACCAAAGGGCGCCATCTAGGCATTTGAGCCTAGAAAAATTTATAAAGTAGGCAGATACGCGCTGTTAGGATTCCACTTTATTTACATATTTAGATCGTTAGCCCATTGTCACTAGCTCAGCGGAGACGCCGAGATAAAAATCTATAAATTTTATATCTTAAATATAAAAGAATAAAATAATAAAAGCCACTGCCAGAAATTAACACAGAAAAATATTTATTTACGCACATATAAAATCATTCTAAATTCGAGGAATAAGTTTAACATTTAGATTTTTATCTTAATTTTTAATTTTACATTTAAAATAGCTTGCTATAATGTTTAATATTTTATTTAGAGGGTCGAGTATGAATGGACTACATAGGTCTGCATTTGAAAGGAAAATATTCTTCCCTGATTTAACCTTAGGCAACAAATTTCGCAATCAACTGGCGCCAATCCATCTGATACATTCATGTATTCAATGTAGCATGATACGACAACACAAAATACTATATTGTCAGGAATGTACATCTGAACAATAAGTAGAAATAGAGAAGACATTGACTCTCCACCAACAGGAATGTGACATCTGTGGGCAAGTAGATCAATAAACTAAAAACTCCATAGGAATGGACTGCGGTCTTCTGCCGACTTACAAACCCATCCATAGGCAAACAGAGGGTGTGTGGCGTATATCTATAATCCTGCCCGTAGCGGATCTCATACTACATTTACTAATTACACAAATATATCCAATCCATTGAACCAATTCAACTACAAAATGAATAACCTAAGATTACCCTCCCTTAATACAACTTTACAAAACTATATAGCCATTCGCGCCCGACTTAATTTTAACATTTATATACGTTCGCACAGATTTATTTAAAAATGTTGGGTATAGATCGATTACACAGATTCCACGGTCAAAAACATTTCAAAATAAACATAAACGATCAAAATACAAAATTATTGATACCGACAATCGCAGAGGGAAACTTATAAGTAACCCAATAGTATTCACCATAAGATACTTGTGTTGTCACCAATAACTTAAAAGACATCCGAATAAATACATTTTAGATACTCACCGTAAGGTATCATTATTTATCGAATGTCTATATATTTTGATCAAATATGAAAACCAAAATCTAATTAACCATAAACGAATCCATGCAAGCGTCTATAGACAACTTAAATGTAATGCATTTAATAATTTCTACAATAAAATATTACTACACATAAAAAATATTAAAAGGAAAATGATTCTTTTAACAATCGGGAAAGATATAAAATTAACCATTATTAATTTGATTTAAAACTTACAAAAAGTCAGATAAGAGTCCATTTTAAATAAGTCGGCTTGTTTATTAATTTGTTCAACTTGACGAAAGTTCTTGATTGATTTTAAGAATTGTTCCTTTCCTATAGCTTACGGTAGCAGAACTCCCGGTTCCTGGTGTATGTCCACGGAGTCTTTAATTGAAAGATCGATCTAATGTTCAGGAGGTGGCATTTGCTGGTTCATGGTATCAGTCATTTCATTTCAGAGATAAGTGGGAGAGAACGATAAAGTGCGTCTTTATCGCTCGTCTCTCCAACCAAGTTGAAAAAAGCTCCTTGAACTCAATATTTCTTTCTTTTTATATCATCCACAAGGATTCACTGAACAAAACGTCACTAATCTGTTTTTTCGTTATGGTCCGGGCCAAGGCTTAGTGCTTCCATTTGTCAAGCTAAAATCTCTTTCTTCTCTTATCTAACTTTCCATCTGACTTTTTAATTAAACAGCTTTTAGATAATTAATAAACAATCATTTCCTTTTATAGATTACAGGAATTAATTAATACCTGCTTTTATTTTAACTTACATTATTTTTTTTATTAAAATATTTTTATATTTCAATCTTGTATTTTTTTATTTAAAAAAAATACATTCAAATACTTTTTTTTTTTTTTGTTTATGAAAAAAAATATTTTTAAAGTTTAACATCTGTGCGAATGTATACACGTTTAACAATGTTTTAATTTTAGCGTTTAGTTTTTTCCTTTTATTTGCGAACTTTTAAGTTTTTATTTTAAATTAATGTAACGACATATTTATATATCGTTACAATATATATATATATATATATATATATATATTGAAACCACCCAAGAAAGACCAGCTGCAATCTCAGTGGCAATAATGTGAAGAAAGTTGTTTAAGACATGGCATGGTCAATAATGTGAAATGTGAATGTGAATAAATTCACTCACTTGACTTGCACTTTCCTATGCATACAAGTTTTTATATATTTTTACATAAGCTAAAACTATTTTATACTTTAATAATAAATTCACATTCATTAAAAAAATAAATTATTTTTTCAGGGTTATTCAATAATATGTGTGCTCTTAGTTTTATTCTATTTTATTAATAAAATCTTTGCAAATATATTATTTTTTCCTATAAAAACTAATTAAGAATAATTCGATCTCTGTTTCAAATTAAGGCTAAAATTTTTAAATACAAAGTTGATTAATGATTTATCTCAGGGTTTTATAAAGTAAGAAAATAAATGCATTGATATAAAGTATGTTTATGAATTTTTGGAATGTAAAAGGGATTTTATGAACATAACCTTACCTAATATTTTTATATTTTAAATAGCATTAATGCAATAACAATGTATTTCATCCTAATAGATTTTATATGTAATATAATATCTCAAATATAATCTTCTATATCTGAATATCTGTGACAATGTTTCTTTAATAACACAAAAAAGAAATACCACTAAACATCACATGATCACTATCTAATACATGCACATAATTGTTATTAAACAAGGCAAAACTCTCTCCATACAGTAGTGCCACCCTGTGCCAATCAGAGTAATCAATGGATGCCAGAAGGCTTGTGCATAAAATCCCTATCTAGTGCCTACTCATCCAATATCCCCAGACGAGTTTCTGGCTTGTGGCCATCATCAATGAGGAGCCTTGGATCTGAGAGCACTGCATCTAGATCTTAGGATCTAATGCAACCCTCCAGCAACCACCTTTTATCTCTATTTAACTACAAAACTATGGAAATTGAAAACACAATAATATTTTTAATCTAAGCTCCTCACTGATGATAGCCACAAGACAGAAACTAGTCTGGGGATATTGGATGAGTAGGCACTAGATAGGGATTTTATGCACAAGCCTTCTGGCATCCATTGATTACTCTGATTGGCACAGGGTGGCACTACTGTATGGAGAGAGTTTTGCCTTGTTTAACAAAAAAGAAATATTAAAATTTAGCTTTATTACATAATATAAAATAAATTATAAAAACGAATAACAATAAGAAAATTATATAAAATAACTAATAAATATTACTATTTGTTTTCTAAATCTATTTTAACTTGTGATATAAAAAGTGTGTTATCAGACAATGTTGTGAAGACATTAATATTAAATAGGAATAAGTTTATTATTTCAAACAAATAATCCTCAATTCACTCAATTCACTGAAGAATAATAATCATCATCTTATTGATTAATGATAAATGCTCTATATGGTCATTAATTAGCTCATTTCACTAACTAATCAATTATTAATCAACCCTATTTAATAATTCTGGAGAAATTTTCACTCTTTTAAGATAAGCAAATACAAATCATTGCTTAGCATACCTAGATGATATTTACCACATTCTGCTTATTGATTTTGCTTCAAGATCTTTTATTGGATTTATTTTCAGGTTTAAACATTAGAAGTGCTACTCTCCTAACAAAATATAATTAGATCATTAGAATACCTTGTTATATACTATATAATAGTGAAAAATTAAGTCTAACATGTAAAAGTGATGCAAAAAATATTTTTTACAGATTTACTCATTTAAATAAAGATAAATAACTCCATTTTAATTTTGATATTGAACTTAAAAACCCATAAAATATACAATAAATGCAGTATAGTTGAGTTTTATATAAGTTTAATGGTTACTTACATTGCTTAAGGTAAATCATATTTAATTTTATTTAATATGACTAATAATATCAAATAAAATATTACCTGGACATGGCAAAGTAATATCCAAGAAACTTTATTACATTAATAATAAGATTAACTAAGAAAGAAACAATTATGAGAAAATGTATTAAATAATCCTCATATGTTGTGATGATTGAAAAAAATTTCCAATGAAATATTGATACTTGAAAAATATTTTAGAATTCTTGAGAAATTACAAACACATTTAAAATAACAGCATTCAAAATGATGTATAGCCCAAATAATTTCATTTTGTAAAATAATCTTTTCTTTACAGAGCATAATGATTAATAAATTCCATTTATCATACTTGTTAGTTCAAGGTAAGTTACTTTCAACACATTAATCCATTTTAAGATTGCTGCTCACTTGGATGGTTATCATATTTAATATTTGCTTTTATAATCCACAATTTGGAAATGATATTTAAATATTTAGCTTCATAATCCATTATTCATTGAATGGTATTTAAGTATTTAACATTGTTAATCTGTAATCCATTTCTTTAAGCACTGGATAGAGTTTGTCACACACAGCAATTTAATTTCATTTGAACAGATGTGATAACTTTATCCAAAGGATTAACATTCATTATTTCTTTAATTTGAAATATATAATTATTGTATTCACTTATAGATATTCAATCCATGTTGCTAATAGTTCTGATTATATTTTTGATAAAGCAAATAGTTTATCATCCATAACAAAGTGATTTTCATTACTTTTTAAATCAAAGTTCATTTCTCTATGTGATAGGTTTTTGGAGAGATATTTGTGTTGAAAAAAATATTGTTTAAAGTTTTTTCTTACATAATTAAAGATGCAAATATGCATCCTCTCTTGTAGTGAAAATAATAATTATTTTTACAATAATTTGAAAATAAACATTAACTACTTATTTAAAATTAATAAATATAATTTCCCAAATCTATCAGCTATTAATAATTACTTCCAATTGAAAAAATTCAGTGACTTATTGTTGAAGTTATGAGACAGTATTCCATGAGTCAATTTATTCATTTTCCCACTAACAGTTGATTGTAATAAATGCAATTTCTTGAAATAAGGAATTAATTAATTAATCAATTGTGGTTTCTGGTTTATTTGTTATTATTTTTCCTTTTCCTAGTATGACGATAAGTCATTTGCCTAGCAAAGGCAACTGCCTAGACTAATTAATCTAACCAATTATTATGTAGATAGTAAACAAAATGGCTATTTAAATTTTTGAACCTGTTTAAGTCCTGAATGCAATAAAAATTTGTGAAGACTATCTGAATATTTTAAACTTCAGTTTTTATACAGTTATCACATGAAATCTGGATTGCAGCTCCATCATGCACTGGGGTTTATTGGGTTGTCCATAAAATGCTTGAAGAGGTCATCATGATTATTGCTGGGAAAATGTAGATTTTTTGAAAGAAGGTGGTAAAAGTTTAGAAACACTGATTAAGAATGAAAAAATAATAATAATTTTAATCCTTTTCAATCACTTCAATTTTATTTTTTGTTTTTAAAATAATGCTTCAAGCATTTATTTAAAATAAATAAATTATAAAACTTAATAGTTCTCAGAAATTTATTCAATTAAATTTAAATTGACATGTTAATAAATAATTTATTGTTTAATAAATATTCTGGCAACTAAATCAATATTTGCGAAATAAAAATCTAAACATGTAAGCTTTTACACACATGTAAAATATAAAAATGTAAAAATTGTTTATTCTGCACATAAATAAAAATGTGATCTAAATATAATTGCTTTACCTTAAAATATTTTAGTGTGGTAATATTAAATTTATAATTCTATTCTTTATTTCTGTATGAAAATAGTTGCATTGCATGTGTGAGCAGTTATATAATATTTAATATCTTTGTTCCTTAACAAAAATAATGACAAAATATATGCTATGTAATTTATACAAGTATCAATAATAAAATCTGCTTAGAAAATGTTTCATAAATGCTTTATAAAATTATATGTTCTCATAAATATTAGAATGAGAGACTATGCAACATGATATTAATTATATTCTATGCTATATAACTAATGACAGTGATGGGTATACTTGCTTAACTATAAAAATTAAAGCAATTATATATATATATATTAATAATAACAAGTCGAAATCGGTCTGGGGATGGGGACAGTCTAAGATAAAAATGATTTGAATGCCTTCTCTTGTAGTAGCATTTATCATAAATAAAAAAAAAAGCTTGTTTAGAGCTATTAGCATGCTCTTAATTTTACATATTTGTAAGTGCAAGCTATATATAAGTCATGCGACATCTGACTTGTTATTATTACTATTATTATTTTGCTGTTGTGGCTTTAGCTAAATTAAAGAGCTAAGCCTACTAATATATGGAGTATCTGAATTAAGTTCAGGCCCATATGATTTTTTCAGTTGGAGAGCTGACTTTAAAGACATGTAGATGTCTAAAAGTTTCAGATCTTCTTCTAACAATTATCTTTTAGATAAATGCTTTGCTTGAGTTGGTTTTTTAGATCTAATGTCCCAACTCCTCACTGAAGAGACCCATAGGTCGAAACCGGTCTGGGGATGGGGACAGTCTAAGATAAAAATGATTTGAATGTCTTCTCTTGTAGTAGCATTTATCATAAATAAAAAAAAAGCTTGTTTAGAGCTATTAGCATGCTCTTAATTTTACATATTTGTAAGTGCAAGCTATATATAAGTCATGTGACATCTGACTTGTTATTATTACTATTATTATTTTGCTGTTGTGGCTTTAGCTAAATTAAAGAGCTAAGCCTACTAATATATGGAGTATCTGAATTAAGTTCAGGCCCATATGATTTTTTCAGTTGGAGAGCTGACTTTAAAGACATGTAGATGTCTAAAAGTTTCAGATCTTCTTCTAACAATTATCTTTTAGATAAATGCTTTGCTTGAGTTGGTTTTTTAGATCTAATGTCCCAACTCCTCACTGAAGAGACCCATAGGTCGAAACCGGTCTGGGGATGGGGACAGTCTAAGATAAAAATGATTTGAATGCCTTCTCTTGTAGTAGCATTTATCATAAATAAAAAAAAAAGCTTGTTTAGAGCTATTAGCATGTTCTTAATTTATATATATATATATATATATATATATATATAACAGAATATGCATTATATATATATATATATATATATATTGTGCCCTTGTCTGTAGGTCATAGGTAGGGTAGAAAGGTCAATTATTAAAAAATTTTAAATTTTAAGTTATATTTGTAAGAGATATAAATAATAATGGGATAAGTAGATTTTATAATACAATTTAAAGCTAAAAATACCTGGTAGGTAACAGTGTAATAAATTATTTTAAAAGAAAACAGTTAAATAAAGCTTAATCATATCATTGCTTATGGTTGTGAAAGCTGGCCATATAAAATAATACAGCTATAGATAGTTAAAAGTATATCAATTATTTAGTATAATATTTAAAAAACTAATAAATTAAATAAATGAAATGTAATGTTATAATTGTATTTAATAATCAAATTTAATAGAGTATAATTTATTAATAAACTGTGGGATGGTGAGAATTATATTTAGTTCTACATTTTAAAATTATTTTCTAAATTTTTTTATAAAATATATCAGTTTTGGTAATTTAAACCAAGACGTAAATAAAAAATCATTTTTATAAAGTTAGTAGACACGTGACCGTATATTATATGCCTTCACACACACTCTTGTTAAAATAATAATAAACTGTGTGAATTTAAAACTAGATATAATTGCCATCGATCTTTAAAGTGAAAGTTAAAAATATTAAATATTGTTTTAATAATTATTTTAAAGCTTAGATGATTTTTTTTATATAAAACTATAATTGAATTTAAAAATATTGGTATAAATATTCCAGACATTACGTCATCAATTCTTAATTTTAAAACATCCATTCTGTTATCAAAATAAAATGAATAAATTGTTCGCGCTAAAATAAATATTAACCAATCAAAGGATGTAAAATTAACAGACAAAAATCTAAGAATTATACAGAGCGGGAGAAGTAATGTGTAAGTGAAAGAGAAAGTAACAAATTTTTATGGCTGGTAACATCGTAGCTGAACAGTAATATAAATTTATAATTTCGGATTTATTCTAAAAGTTATTCTGTAACATATAATATATTTTTGACTACAGAGATATGAATTGCTAATTTTAAGTTTATCTTACCAGGAAATTTTATTCAAATTTAACCAGAAAGCCTACAGTAACATGGAAGTACAAGAAAAAATATTTAAAGTGATTGCTGAAAGAAAAATAATTGGAAATCATCTTAATGCCACTTTAGTTGTGCTCAACCTGAAACTTAATCTTATAACTGAAAGGAATACAATTGGGACGATATGTGAAAATCTGAAAAAGAAGCTGCTGGTCGTCAAGAACAATTTATGACGATAAATTTACAGAGCTATCTTAAAACTAAATTATTCTTCTCTATGAACAAAATTTTAATATGCGTTCTAGTACCAAGAAAAATAATAATGAAGAAAGAATGTTTATTTTGTAAAGAAAACATTATTAAAAGATATAGTTCCAGAATTGTGAAATAAAGGAAAGTAAAAAGATTAAAGTGCTATAAGTATTTTATGGCAAGGTGCCTAAAACTTTATCTTATGAGAAAAAATATTATAAAGTATTCAATGAAGAAAAATGCTTGATTAAAAATGTTAAAATTAAATTGCTCAACTAAATGAAAATGGATCCATGGAAACCGAAATTTTATTGAAGATTTAAAATAAAATATCTACAAGATGCATCGGGGGAAACCAGACGCGCGGGAAAAAGCTAGCAGACTATGTTAAAGGAGATATCAAGAATTAATAAGTGTATAAAATATTGAGAAAACTAAGGATCATCGTCGATGAAGATTATTAAACAGAGTTATTTTTTTTAAATAGAACATTAAGTGACTGAAGAAAAATAAAGTATATATTTTTTTTTAGCTTTACGATGAACAATTTTCAAGCAAGTTCGACAAAGCAGTATCGTAAATATAATTTAATATTTTTATTTGATTGTATTTAAAATATAAAAATTCTATATTAGCTTAGGGAAACATATAAACATGAATTTAAGAATAATGAGATTTTAAATATAATAGCTTAATAGAATGATAGAAATATTATTATAAAAATAAAATGTATGTATGGAAGTTTTAAATATCTACAAGAAGTAATGGAATGGTGAAGCCTTCAGAATACGATCAAGAAGATAGAGATCGTTTTGGTAATTGTGATATTATTGATAATGCATAATGTATTTTTTTTTAGGTCATCTATTAATGAAGAATGATGTATGAAAGTTTTTAAATTATAAGTACACATTTTATCCAACATTAAAACATATATTTGAGATAGTAGTAATTTTAAATGTGCATGCAATAAGTTGTTTTAAAAATATAATTAATAATAAGTATCATAATAATTATGTGATTCTTTTGAACTTTTATGTTGCAAAATCTTCAGATAATTTTAAAATAGTTGGTATATTATAAATATACGAGATAAGTAGTAAAAGATTTTCTTAAGAATAGCTGTATAGTTTGAACTAAAAATGAATTTTATTATTGTTAGAAATGTAGACAGAAATTTGTCGATGTACTGCATAGATAAATCTAGAGAAATAAAATCGGATAGTGACTTGGTAGTACTGGTGTAGAGGAAACCAAGATGATGTTTTTTGCCAAGAAATAAGAAAAATCAAATATTTGGATCATAGTATTTTGTGTGATTTCAGTATAGCTAACTAAGTCCTATCACTGAACACATATATTTTGGACAGTGTTTTTTTACGTATCTTTGAAACTTTTTGATGTTATATAAAGCTGAAGGAATAGCTTTAGCATCACTCCTATAGTAGAGGTGGATAGACAGATAAAGGTCACTCCTCTATGGTGTTCTTTAAATTCACTGTGCCATCATTGTCAAGTTTTATGACGGATAATATTCTAGTTATTTGTGATCCTGCGCATCTATTTTCGCTATCCTTGTTTCATGAATATACATCGTCAGAAAGATATTTTTATAGAAATGATACATAAAATAGAAATGAGGCTAGGTTGTCGTTATGTAAGAATAGTTTATTTACTAGAATGAGTTAGAATTGTTATTTTAAAAGTGAAAGTATAAATGTCATAAAGAGATGAAGAATCATATGATATAGTTTTAAAAAGTAATTCTGAAATGAATATAAGATTTTAAAGGAAAAATCTAAACAAAGTTTTTAAAGTAATAATAAAATTTTAATATTTTATATGATATTTAAAAATAGAGATTGCATGTTGGTTGAAAAATGATTCAATAATGTGTAACAGATATATGTATTTGTGCATGGTATGTTAATGATTGTAATTACCATACGAAGCAAAGGCTTGGATAAGTATTTGATTAATAATTATTGTATAGTCAATAATAAAACGGAAACATCAAAATGTCAAGAAGGGTTTGAATCTTTAGGATTCCATACGAATAATAATATAAAATAGAATTTTATGATTTTGTATAATTTTTACTACGAAGGTAAAAAATTTTGTAAAAATATAATTTTAAAATTAATAGAGATATAAAGTATTAATGATAATTATTGATAGATACATTTTTGTAACAAGCTAAACTAAAATCAGATATCTAATAATAATAATACTGTATAAGAGTTAAAAATAAAATAAGTAGAAATTTAATGTTAAGAGATAAACTAGTAAAGTAATTTTGTAACAGGAAAGTAGGGATATCCGATGTACATAATGTAAATATTGTTATTTGTATAATTATTAATAAACTATGTTGTAAATTTATTTGTAAGCTTCGTGTCTTAGTTATTATTTCTCCACATAGAATGCATGATATCGCAATACACATTTATAATTGCAACAGACATATAATTTTGCACAAAGTAGATAAACATAAAAGTGTTATAATAATTTTGAAAATTTATTTGTATGATAAAATTAAAGGATTATAATTATATCGTTTATTGGTCATAAGTTGGTTGCCACAATATTAAAATAAATTATATGCTAATATTACAACACGTATTTTGATTGTCAGATTATTAAATACTACCACGAACGTAATATTTATTTATTTATTTCATTTAAGAAGAAATAGGATTACATTATACTATTATTATCATTATTCTTATTTATTATTGTTAGTTGTTACGTAGTGAATTTATGACATAAAATTCCCTTCTCATAGTTTACTACCGTAATTTAAATCAGTTTAAATGCAATTTATGAACCTGAGATTTATTTGATTTGATTTTATTTCATTTATTTACTTAAATTATTTAATTGAGCTAGATTATTATTACAAAGAATAATAAGATATGATTATTATCTTAATCGTAATGAAAAGAGCTTGGAAAGTCATAAGAATACCATAAGTTGATTATTTAGTATAGTGTTCTTATGCCATTGGGATAGTATCATGTGGATATATCTCAATGTAGTCTGTCTCGCTCCCCGTGTCGTCGCTCCATGTCTCATGAAAATAATAAATTTTTAATAATATAACTGTATTTATATTTTAAAGTTTAGAGCTAGTAGTAATCATTTTTAATAAATTAATTTCATTCATTTTGTTAAGACTGAGCTAGAGAGAACCCGGAATATATTTTAAACATTATTATAGATTATTTTCTAGGGAGTGCAATCGCGTGAGAGAGGCGACGG
The DNA here is from genome assembly GCA_028023455.1 of Epiperipatus broadwayi. Classification (NCBI taxonomy): domain Eukaryota; kingdom Metazoa; phylum Onychophora; class Udeonychophora; order Euonychophora; family Peripatidae; genus Epiperipatus; species Epiperipatus broadwayi. The sequence goes on from JAQFVV010000001.1 coordinate 18,274,066, forward strand.
GGGAGGAGGGTACAGATTGTGCTCGCCCAACGTGTTGCACGATATGTAGTTGGAACTACAATCGATAGGTTAGATTCAACTAACAAAGTTAAATGTTGCTTTTCCAATGAGACTGCACGATGTGTAGTGGAATTATATAATTTGGTATTTGAATTTGTTCATGTAAATCGGAGATTGTCAACAGACATTGTACAAAAGTAGATAATTTCATATTTGAATATAGAAATAATATTTATTATTAAAATAATTTTAATTTTATGTGGTAGATAATCTGATTGTTTAAAAACGCACTATACTGTTGTGGATCAATTGACAAACAAAATTTTAAAATATGCATATGTGGCTAACGATCATTGATATTTAATATGACCATGTCAATTATTGAAGTATTATTGAAAAATATATTTGAAAGTGTTTTAGTTTGTGCAAAGTGTTTGTGAATCATGCATGTGGGAAATAACGTTGTGACACGTATAATTTTAATTGTTATTGTTATAATTAGTTAGATAGTATAGGGGATGTAGAAGGTATTGTCTATATTTATTGTGGGTGATGGTTAGAGGAGATAAAAGAACTGGTAAGAGAACTATTTTATGAAAAGTTAATAATAAAATATTATTGCAATATAAATTTTGAGGAAAAGTATTATAAAGAAAAATGGATAATCAGGATAACAGTTCCGTAGATAAAATATCTGAGTTCATTGTGGATAGTAGTTGTGAGGAGGAAAGAGAAGTAGAAGAGACCATGAATATAGAAGCAGTTACAGATATTGTACAAATTGCAGAGGAAGAAATAATAGGAGAAGAAAAGATTAGGGAATTAAAAATAAAGGAAGAAGAAGTAGTCTCACATAAAAGAGATGTAGATAGCTTCTTATTGTCCCAAATAGCACTGATGATGGAAAAGATTCAAGAGAATATAAGCAGAAATAGAGAAGAGATTAATGAGAATATAAGCAGAAATAGAGAAGAGATCAAAGAAGAGATTAAAGAGAATATAAATAAAAATAAAGAAGAGATGAACATAAAATTTGAATATCTCAATGAAAACATAGGTAAAAATAGGGAAGAGTGTAATATAAAATTTGAATATCTCCATGAAACTATGAGTAAAAATAGTAATGAGATCAAAGCATGTATTGACAGTATGAATACAAAACTCAATGATACGTGTAAAACTATGGAAGACTTTAAGGAGGAAACACATAATAAATTTAATGGCTTGGAATCAAGATTAGACAATAATGAAAAGGTTATTAGTTCTTTAAGAGATGAGATAGAGCAAATAGACTGTAATAACCAAGAATTGCTCAAGACTAAGTTTATAGAATTTTCTGAAATTACTATAAAAGGTATAAACAAACAAATAGAGGATTCTATTATTCAATGTCAGACCAATAATAGCCAGTTAAAACAGGAGTTTGACAATAATCAATTGGATATTAAGAATGAAATATATGAAATAAAGGAAGAAATAATGCAGAGTAAAATAAGGATGAAAGATGAAATGGAGAGAGAGTTAGTGGATAAATTTAATGACTTAGCAGTACAAAATAGGAAAGATATAAAGGAAGAAATAGAAGAAGGTTTAATGGGAAAATTAGAAGATTTTAATATTAGAAAGGAAGATGATCAGAAGTACAGGTCCAAAATAGGTGAAAATTTAAAGCGCTTCCAAAAAGACGTAAAAGAACAAGTAATGCAAGTAGAGAAAAATAGCAATGAGTATAAAGAAGCTATAGACCAAAACTTAGATAGATTTAGACAAGAACAAAAGATGTACCTAGATCAAGTAATTGGACAAGTAAATTTGGAAGGAAAATTTCAACAGGTATACGAACACATAGAAGAGATAAAATCCCTTAGCAATCAAACATTGGTATTAGGTAAAATAAACGTATCACATAGTAAAGATGACGAATTTAAAAGCCCCTTTCCCAGAGATAAAATAGAATATTTAAGAAAAGAGGAGGATAGCCAACCAGAATCTAATAATGATAAAGAAATAGATAGCCGAATAATTAAAGGAAATACTAATTGTGAGGGAGGAACAAATAACTCTATGGCATTACGCTTTATGCGGATAAAACCATTTAGAGGTGACCATACTGAAAATCCATATGAATTTCTAAATAGTTTAGATGAACTATTTTCAATATGTGCTTTAACAGAAAGAGAGAAGTTGGCCATCTGTAGTAATCACTTAGGTGGTACTGCCAAAGATTGGTGGCATTCACTTTTCGAAAAGCCAAATACATATGGTGACTTCAAATGTTTAATAACATGTAGTTTCTGGAACGCTGACAAACAGGACAGCATCAGATTCCAGATAACTCAGGAAAAATATCAACCGAATAAAGGTAGCTATACTAGTTTCTTCAGGAGTCAGGCTATTCGTTTAAAAACACTAACAGCATGTCCACTATCTGAGGGACAGATAGTAAGGATAATACGTCATAATTTGCCCAGAAATGTGGAGCAACTGTTAATTGCAGCGGACCGTTATTCTATAGAAGAGGTGTCAGAAGTATTAGATGCATTAGAAAATGCTGAGACATCTATAGATAATAGGTTTAAAACTAATAGAGACAGGAATAACTATCCATTGTCTAATATTAATGTTAACTATAATAATCAAAGGCATCAGATAGGATTTAAAAGAAGATATAATTCTAGTGAAAGAAATAGGGTATATCCGTATGCTAAGAAAGTGGTTAGGTTTGATAAAAATAGAAGTAGGGTAGAGTTGCAAAATAGCCAACCCTCTACTAGTGGTATCACCACTATTTTAAAGAAACCTAATGTAAAAACTAGTGAGAAAAAGTTAAACTAAAGAGGTCTTTGTGGAATAGTTCCTCTTTGCAAGGACCAGTTGCTAACAAAATGGGGAACGATCAGGTGTGGATGCTAAATACTTTGGATGTAGACATTGATTTTTTAGAACCCTTTACAATAGGTGAACCGCCTATTGCGTATCAATGTCCGGTTGTAATTTTAAACATTAAAAGTATAAAAGTTGAAGCATTGATTGACTCTGGAAGCCAAGCTTCCATATTATCGGAGTCAACTTATAAAAATCTGGTATGCATAGAAGGTGATATACCTTCACTGCCAGTAAAACCAATACATGTGACTCTAGCAAATGGAAAGAGAACTAAGTTAACAAATAAACAAGTTTGGATTACCTTCAAAATTAATAATACAGAGTTTGGGCATGTTTTTCTTATTATGCCTGGATTGATACATGAAGCCATAATAGGTGCTGACTTCATGATTTTGAATGATTGTCAAATAGATTTTTATAACAAAATTTTTACTTGTAAGAAGGAAAGGCTTAGTTTTGAATATGGTGTGCATAACCTTTCCAATCAATTACTATGCATCCATAATACATTAATTGATGCTAGCATAAAAGCAAAAATTGAACATCTTTATGCAGTCGATTCAAAATTAAATGAAAAATTATATCAATTAATGTATAGCTTTAAAAGCATTTTTTCTAAAATCCCTGGCATAATAGAGGGATATACTCATCGTATTAAGTTGAAGTGTAATGATCCTTTCCATCAAAAGATGTACCCGATCCCATATCAATATCAGGATGAGGTACAGAGTCAAATAGACATGATGCTAGAGTGGGATATAATCAAAAAGTGCCCTTCTCCTTACGTAAACCCATTGGTTATTGTTAAGAAGAAGGATGGCCATATTAGGGTATGTTTGGATGCTCGCATGTTAAATTCTATAACTGTACCAGAGCGTGACATTCCTCCACCTGTACATGAGCTCCTAACTAAGTTTCATAAGAGGTCAATTTTCTCTACATTTGATTTAACAGCTAGTTATTGGCAAATACCGTTACATGAGAATGATCAGCAATATACAGCATTTCGTTTTCAAGGCCAGTCGTATGTTTTCAGACGGATGCCTTTTGGTCTCATTAATAGCGGTGCTGGCTTAATCAGATGTCTGGACATGATTTTTTCAAAGCAATTAAAGGAAAAAATTGTCATGTATGTGGACGACATCGTCATTGCTTCTGACAGTTTGGAAGAGCATCTCCAACATTTAAAATTGTTTTTTAGTGAATGCACTGCAAAAAATGTCAAAATTAATTTGGAGAAGTGCTCAATAGCAGCGAAAGAAATTACTTTTCTGGGACACTTAATAAGTGAACATGGCATCCAGCCCCATCCAGAAAAGATAGCAGCTATTCAGCGCTTCCCCACACCAAAAACGGTAAAACAGTTGAAATCTTTTTTCGGGTTATGTAATTATTACAACCGCTTTTATAAAAACTTTGCTGAGGACACCATACATTTGTCTAAATTGCTAAAAAAGATTGAGAGGTGGAGGTGGACCCCTGATCATGACCGTGAATTTAATTTAATTAAAGATAAATTTCTAAAACGCGTAATTTTAAGTTATCCTGACTTTAGTAAAACATTTTATGTGCAAACAGATAGTAGTTACTATGGTCTGGGTGTAGTGTTATTTCAACTCGATGAGGATCAGGTACCTCATGTATTGTACTTCTTGAGCCGACATCTGAGAGGTGCTGAGTTGAACTACACTATTACTGAAAAGGAAACCCTAGCTATTGTTTGGGCTTTTCAGAAATTAAGACAGTTTTTATTAGGTTCTACTGTAATTGTGTTGACCGACCATAGAAGCTTAGAGTTTTTAACTAAAAGCTACCTCAGTAATGAGAGACTAATTAGGTGGAGCTTGTATCTCCAACAATTCAATTATAAAGTACTTTATATTGAAGGGAGACAGAATATCCCTGCTGATATTCTTAGCCGCCACCCTATCTGTTTAATGTCACAAAATCCTGATAATCAAAACATTATTATCAGTAACGTAGATTTGGTTAGGGATGAATCCATAGCTGATGATTATAAAAATCTCACTATGATTCAGGGTCAGGATATTAGATTAAATAGGATCATGACTATCTTAAATAATCATGATAATATAAATAGTAAAAATAAACGCATTAAAATGATTTTTAATAAATATAAAATATATCAAAATTTGCTTATGTACAATATAAATTATAATCAGGGAGAATCATGGAGGATAGTAGTCCCTAACTCCATGATCGATAAACTAATTATGTATGTTCATAGTAGCTATGGGCACTATGGAGCACCAAAAATTATGTATGTGTTAAAATCGATATTTTTTTGGAATAAAATGTACAAGCGCGTAATAAAAAAGATTAAAACGTGCAAAATATGTATAAAAACTAAACACTGTAGTAAATCTTACGTGGGAATCATGCAACCCATTATTCCAGATCGTCCTAATAAATTATTGGCGATCGATTTTTATGGGCCGTTGCCACCCTTCAATCGCCAAAAGTTTATACTTGTTGCGTATGATGTTTTTAGTAAGTTAGTCTCAGCTTACCCAGTACCTAAAACTAGCGCTTACTATGTAATTAAATATATGCTTGAAAATCAGTTTCCATTAGTTGGAAAGCCAGAAATAATTCTAACTGATCATGCAACTGCCTTTATATCTAGTAGATGGAATGAGTGGGTTCGAACTCAACACCTCAGACATGTTATGAGCTCCATTAGAAATCCGCAGTCTAATCCTTGCGAACGTGTCATGCGGGAGCTCGGCAGATTATTCAGGGTTTATGTAGCTGAAGACCATAAACAGTGGGTCCATAAACTCCCTGAGGTTGTCAAGTATATAAATAGTACTTGCAATGAATCCACAGGCTTTACACCATTCCGTCTACACTATGGCAAGCATGAGAAGTTATTAATTCAAACACCTATACCTTTAATAAGAGAGCCAATAGATAGAAATCAGGACTTAAATCAAGCCAAAGTAAAGCTGCATGTTATGGGTGCTAAAAGAATAAAGCAAGCCCATAATAGACCACATCCGTTCAAAATTGATGATCTAGTTCTTGTTAGAACACCCCATGTTAGCAACCTACAAAGAAACCAATTTAGAAAGTTTCTAGAATTGTATGAAGGTCCATACAAGATTGTGAGAAAAGTGGGAGAAAATGCGTTTGTCCTATCTACACCAGATGGTGAAAAAGGGACATATAACGCCCGAAGTCTAATCCCATACCCATCAGAAGTGTAGAAAAAATTTTATAAGTATTAAGAATTCAAAATATGAATATAATGTCAAGATGCTATATAGAATTGTATAACAAACAGTGTATTTATTGTATTAAGTAGTATAAGATAGAATTTGGTTGTAGCAGATAAGTAAATGAAGAGTATTAATGAATAAAGTAGGTATTAAACTGGATATTTAATTTAAAATTTTTTATTCGAAGGGGGAAGTTATGTGCCCTTGTCTGTAGGTCATAGGTAGGGTAGAAAGGTCAATTATTAAAAAATTTTAAATTTTAAGTTATATTTGTAAGAGATATAAATAATAATGGGATAAGTAGATTTTATAATACAATTTAAAGCTAAAAATACCTGGTAGGTAACAGTGTAATAAATTATTTTAAAAGAAAACAATTAAATAAAGCTTAATCATATCATTGCTTATGGTTGTGAAAGCTGGCCATATAAAATAATACAGCTATAGATAGTTAAAAGTATATCAATTATTTAGTATAATATTTAAAAAACTAATAAATTAAATAAATGAAATGTAATGTTATAATTGTATTTAATAATCAAATTTAATAGAGTATAATTTATTAATAAACTGTGGGATGGTGAGAATTATATTTAGTTCTACATTTTAAAATTATTTTCTAAATTTTTTATAAAATATATCAGTTTTGGTAATTTAAACCAAGACGTAAATAAAAAATCATTTTTATAAAGTTAGTAGACACGTGACCGTATATTATATGCCTTCACACACACTCTTGTTAAAATAATAATAAACTGTGTGAATTTAAAACTAGATATAATTGCCATCGATCTTTAAAGTGAAAGTTAAAAATATTAAATATTGTTTTAATAATTATTTTAAAACTTAGATGATTTTTTTTATATAAAACTATAATTGAATTTAAAAATATTGGTATAAATATTCCAGACATTACGTCATCAATTCTTAATTTTAAAACATCCATTCTGTTATCAAAATAAAATGAATAAATTGTTCGCGCTAAAATAAATATTAACCAATCAAAGGATGTAAAATTAACAGACAAAAATCTAAGAATTATACAGAGCGGGAGAAGTAATGTGTAAGTGAAAGAGAAAGTAACAAATTTTTATGGCTGGTAACATCGTAGCTGAACAGTAATATAAATTTATAATTTCGGATTTATTCTAAAAGTTATTCTGTAACATATAATATATTTTTGACTACAGAGATATGAATTGCTAATTTTAAGTTTATCTTACCAGGAAATTTTATTCAAATTTAACCAGAAAGCCTACAGTAACATGGAAGTACAAGAAAAAATATTTAAAGTGATTGCTGAAAGAAAAATAATTGGAAATCATCTTAATGCCACTTTAGTTGTGCTCAACCTGAAACTTAATCTTATAACTGAAAGGAATACAATTGGGACGATATGTGAAAATCTGAAAAAGAAGCTGCTGTTCGTCAAGAACAATTTATGACGATAAATTTACAGAGCTATCTTAAAACTAAGTTATACTTCTCTATGAACAAAATTTTAATATGCGTTCTAGTACCAAGAAAAATAATAATGAAGAAAAGAATGTTTATTTTGTAAAGAAAACATTATTAAAAGATATAGTTCCAGAATTGTGAAATAAAGGAAAGTAAAAAGATTAAAGTGCTATAAGTATTTTATGGAAAGGTGCCTAAAACTTTATCTTATAAGAGAAAAATATTATAAAGTATTCAATGAAGAAAAATGCTTGATTAAAGAAATATTAAAATTAAATGCTCAACTAAATAAAAATGGATCCATGGAAACCGAAAATTTTATTGAAGATTTTAAATAAAATATCTACAAGATGCATCGGGGGAAACCAGACGCGCGGGAAAAAGCTAGCAGACTATGTTGAAGGAGATATCAAGAATTAATAAGTGTATAAAATATTGAGAAAACTAAGGATCATCGTCGATGAAGATTATTAAACAGAGTTATTTTTTTTAATAGAACATTAAGTGACTGAAAGAAAAAATAAAGTATATTTTTTTTTTTAGCTTTACGATGAACAATTTTCAAGCAAGTTCGACAAAGCAGTATCGTAAATATAATTTAATATTTTTATTTGATTGTATTTAAAATATAAAAAATTCTATATTAGCTTAGGGAAACATATAAACATGAATTTAAGAATAATGAGATTTTAAATATAATAGCTTAATAGAATGATAGAAATATTATTATAAAAATAAAATGTATGTATGGAAGTTTTAAATATCTACAAGAAGTAATGGAATGGTGAAGCCTTCAGAATACGATCAAGAAGATAGAGATCGTTTTGGTAATTGTGATATTATTGATAATGCATAATGTATTTTTTTTTAGGTCATCTATTAATGAAGAATGATGTATGAAAGTTTTTAAATTATAAGTACACATTTTATCCAACATTAAAACATATATTTGAGATAGTAGTAATTTTAAATGTGCATGCAATAAGTTGTTTTAAAAATATAATTAATAATAAGTATCATAATAATTATGTGATTCTTTTGAACTTTTATGTTGCAAAATCTTCAGATAATTTTAAAATAGTTGGTATATTATAAATATACGAGATAAGTAGTAAAAGATTTTCTTAAGAATAGCTGTATAGTTTGAACTAAAAATGAATTTTATTATTGTTAGAAATGTAGACAGAAATTTGTCGATGTACTGCATAGATAAATCTAGAGAAATAAAATCGGATAGTGACTTGGTAGTACTGGTGTAGAGGAAACCAAGATGATGTTTTTTGCCAAGAAATAAGAAAAATCAAATATTTGGATCATAGTATTTTGTGTGATTTCAGTATAGCTAACTAAGTCCTATCACTGAACACATATATTTTGGACAGTGTTTTTTACGTATCTTTGAAACTTTTTGATGTTATATAAAGCTGAAGGAATAGCTTTAGCATCACTCCTATAGTAGAGGTGGATAGACAGATAAAGGTCACTCCTCTATGGTGTTCTTTAAATTCACTGTGCCATCATTGTCAAGTTTTATGACGGATAATATTCTAGTTGTTTTGATCCTGCGCATCTATTTTCGCTATCCTTGTTTCATGAATATACATCGTCAGAAAGATATTTTTATAGAAATGATACATAAAATAGAAATGAGGCTAGGTTGTCGTTATGTAAGAATAGTTTATTTACTAGAATGAGTTAGAATTGTTATTTTAAAAGTGAAAGTATAAATGTCATAAAGAGATGAAGAATCATATGATATAGTTTTAAAAAGTAATTCTGAAATGAATATAAGATTTTAAAGGAAAAATCTAAACAAAGTTTTTAAAGTAATAATAAAATTTTAATATTTTATATGATATTTAAAAATAGAGATTGCATGTTGGTTGAAAAATGATTCAATAATGTGTAACAGATATATGTATTTGTGCATGGTATGTTAATGATTGTAATTACCATACGAAGCAAAGGCTTGGATAAGTATTGGATTAATAATTATTGTATAGTCAATAATAAAACGGAACATCAAAATGTCAAGAAGGGTTTGAATCTTTAGGATTCCATACGAATAATAATATAAAATAGAATTTTATGATTTTGTATAATTTTTACTACGAAGGTAAAAATTTTTGTAAAAATATAATTTTAAAATTAATAGAGATATAAAGTATTAATGATAATTATTGATAGATACATTTTTTGTAACAAGCTAAACTAAAATCAGATATCTAATAATAATAATACTGTATAAGAGTTAAAAATAAAATAAGTAGAAATTTAATGTTAAGAGATAAACTAGTAAAGTAATTTTGTAACAGGAAAGTAGGGATATCCGATGTACATAATGTAAATATTGTTATTTGTATAATTATTAATAAACTATGTTGTAAATTTATTTGTAAGCTTCGTGTCTTAGTTATTATTTCTCCACATAGAATGCATGATATCGCAATACACATTTATAATTGCAACAGACATATAATTTTGCACAAAGTAGATAAACATAAAAGTGTTATAATAATTTTTGAAAATTTATTTGTATGATAAAATTAAAGGATTATAATTATATCGTTTATTGGTCATAAGTTGGTTGCCACAATATTAAAATAAATTATATGCTAATATTACAACACGTATTTTGATTGTCAGATTATTAAATACTACCACGAACGTAATATTTATTTATTTATTTCATTTAAGAAGAAATAGGATTACATTATACTATTATTATCATTATTCTTATTTATTATTGTTAGTTGTTACGTAGTGAATTTATGACATAAAATTCCCTTCTCATAGTTTACTACCGTAATTTAAATCAGTTTAAATGCAATTTATGAACCTGAGATTTATTTGATTTGATTTTATTTCATTTATTTACTTAAATTATTTAATTGAGCTAGATTATTATTACAAAGAATAATAAGATATGATTATTATCTTAATCGTAATGAAAAGAGCTTGGAAAGTCATAAGAATACCATAAGTTGATTATTTAGTATAGTGTTCTTATGCCATTGGGATAGTATCATGTGGATATATCTCAATGTAGTCTGTCTCGCTCCCCGTGTCGTCGCTCCATGTCTCATGAAAATAATAAATTTTTAATAATATAACTGTATTTATATTTTAAAGTTTAGAGCTAGTAGTAATCATTTTTAATAAATTAATTTCATTCATTTTGTTAAGACTGAGCTAGAGAGAACCCGGGAATATATTTTAAACATTATTATAGATTATTTTGGAGAGAGGCGACGGGGGAGGAGGGTACAATATATATATATATATATATATATAAATAAATAAAGACTTATAAATCCAAGAAATAATATTATATTTCAACCAGAGGACTGGTTTTCATCAGAAAGAAAAAAAATACACAGTAAAATGGCGATAATCAAAAATTACAGATTTGATAAAAGATTATAAAAGATTATACATTTAACAAACCTACCTAATCAATGACAGAATTCGAACAAAAAAACTACATTTCCTCCTAATCAAGCTTAAATTATATTTAAATTGAAATAAATAAAAAAATAAAAATAAAAATTCAAAATTAAAATATACATATGTGCATACATACAAAAATTAGACTATGCTCACATACAAAACATTAATATTCATTAAAAACTAAAATACTTATACATTTTAATCAAAAATTATAGTTAGTGCAAAATACAATAATTTATAATAATTAATTATTTATCTATATATCAATTAAACACAAATATTAAACATCCATATAACCAATCTTTACATAAAAAAAATCTCATATAAGAAAATTTACACATAAAAAACTTTCACATAAAAAACTCACATATAAAAATCATTTAGGAGACCAGGTAACCCAGAGATGTAATAGTTCCAATGTTTAAATTCAATCCATGTGGTTCTAAACTCTTGAATTTAAAAATAAAAAAAACTCTCCTTTTGTTTCCTCTTCCTTGTAGAAGAAAAATCTTCCTGAAGAATTACTACTCTTAAATCATCAATTGAATGATTCAGTAAATTAAAATGTTTTGAAACCGGTCTATCTTCATTTTATGCAAAATGTCAAATCTATGATTAGTCATTTTGACAAGTAAACTATTTGCTGACTCACCTATATACTGGCTTAAACATCTACTACACTCTATCAAATATATCAAATTAACACTTTTACATATAACATAATTAGGAATATACCATTTAAAATTACGATTCTTAGTACTAAAGACCACTTTTGCCACAATATGTTTACTTGTAAAACATCTTTTATCCTCACATGGAGAACATCCTTTTACCTGTACAGAACTACTAATAAAATTTGTTTTGACAAGTATATCTCTAAGTGATCTATGTTTTTGATATGCAAACTTAGGTGTATCAGAAAAAATAGATTTTAAATAATCTGTGGAGTGTAATATGTTAAAATGTTTCGCCAATATCCGGTTAATATTAGGTAAATCTCTATTAAAAGTAAGAACCAATGGTGGAACATATATATATATATATATATATATATATATATATATATATATATATATATATATATATATATATATATATATATATATATATAAGACATATTATATGGGTTCATCCATGTTAAAAAATTTAAATATTGATATACCAACATTTTGACTTGATCATACAAGTCATCTACTGGGTGATAAAAGGTAGAGAGATGGTTGTGGATGTGCTACAATCACTTATTTGTAAAAAAATGTTAAAGTACCACCAATAGAAAAAAATGTTAAATTAAGAATGCTATTGGTGGAATGTTAACATTTGTTTCAAATCAGTGATTGTAGTGCCTCTCCAACTGTCTTTCTACCTTTTATGACCCAGTAGATGACTTGTGTGATCAAGTCAAAACATTGGTATATCAATGTTTAAATTTTTTAACACAGCTGAACCCGCAAAATATGTCTTTTATATATGCAACCTGTGATAATCTTTGTATTGACATATATATATATATATATATATATATATATATGTCAATACAAAGATATTTCTTTATATATATATATATATATATATATATATATATATATATATAATGCATTTCTAAACAACTGGTAAGATCTGGTTTGAATGACAGAAAATGTGCTCTGAAAAAGTTTAGTCAATTTTTCAACAAATGTTTTTATATGTAACACCGTGTTTAGTAAATTTTTTATAGAGAGTGTAAATAAATAGCACCAATATAAGAACATAAGAAATGCAAGTACAGATGAATTCATTTTACATTTTTAAAAACTAATTCTTATAATAAAAAGAAGAGTGTTGATATAACCAGTGATTCAATAATTTATCACTCTACTGACTGCATATGGTTAGTACTGTATTAATTAATATATATTTGATAATTATGGAAAATATTTTTAAAGTAATATCTATACTGAATTTAATTACTGCAAAGCAGAAAACATGCTGCATTATCTTAGGCAATGACATTACTATATGTTCTACTAAATTTAATGTAAATGATTTTTGAAGATTTCATTATTCCAAGATTTATATATTAAATAGCAAGCTAGGATTTTTTTTATAATGGCAGCACTTCCATTTTTTATACTCATAACTTGAAATTTGCTTCAAATCTGGATGCTTATGATTTCTTTTAGGTGATAAAACTATAAACAATCTAGATAATCAGCTTAATATTGCCTTGTAAATGTGTGTCAAGTTATTCTTAGAGGGTAAAACAAATGTAACCTAAAAATCAAAAGGACTACTGTGTAATTTCTTTTTATCAGACAGTTAGTGGATTATATTATTGTTTTATCCTATATATGCGTGCATGCAAATACGTGTAGTAAAGTTAATAAAATGGCAATGAATACTAATTTCTTTTAAAAAGTAACAAGAAGAATAAGAATGTCTTTTAGTATTGAGATGTAGCCCAAACAATTTTAATAAACTATTCAATTATTTTTAAAAATAATTAGAAAATATACTTTCATAAAATAGTATTAAAATAGTTCATTTAATTATTACATATATTGTGTTTAATATGAACATTATATGATTAATTATTTTTTTTACTATTCTTTCATATTTAATGATCTTTTTATAAAATAATTCAAATTAAGTTTAATTTTAAAGTACCTTTTTTTTTAAAAAAAAAAAGGAATGTTTTAATTTAACTAGCTCTTATGTTTTTGTTTTTTTTAATAATCATTACAAATTGATAAATTTCATTAAGATCTGTGTGGCTTAATGCAGAGATAAAGTGATATCTCAAGATTTATAAATCGCTTTTACTGTTCTGGCATTTCGAATATATTAACTTCTTATGAACTCTCCAGTTATAAACCATTCACTTAATTACTTTTAACAATTAAAATTATTAATCCAACTTAAATTACTTGATTTTATTTTTTAAGTAAATTTATAAATCCTTATGTTAATTATCAAAACAAAAAAAAATGACAAGTTTAAAATTATTTTTAAAACATAACAATTGAGCTGACACTTAGTGCTAATAATTCAAAAAGTCAAAATTAAGATTATGATTGGATAAAGCAATAATTGTAATTATAATTATATACAAGTAATAATATTGTTATCGTTAGTCTCGGTTATTTTTGAACTAAAAAAGGCGTAACACGTTGCTTTAGAAGTCCTTTTATTTAATATTATTACTTTTACTATTACTGCTAAATATAAATTACAATATAATCATTTGAGAAAATAATATATATTCTATTTTAGAATGACACTATTGTTATTAAGATTAATGATGGTACACAGTTACTTCTTTATTATTTTTATGTTTAAATTATATTTAAAAAATTCGTTGAATGGCTTTATTGTTTAGGTTTTTGTTTTTTTTATAAAATGTGGGAAATTTTACTCTGTAATTTGGTTACAACTCATATGATAAGATTAAAAATAGGATAGCTTAAATGGTATTCAAAGAAAAAAAGTTTGATGATATTTATTATCTTGTTACAAATCTTCGAATTTACATGATTATATCATGTGCTACACAAAGTTTAACTCGTGATTTTACTTGGTAAATGTTGATTCATGCATTATAACTGAGAAATTGAAACCACAATGGACACATCATCCCCTCCATTAAGAGAAGAAAAAAACCAGTGTCTGAAATGTCATTTTATAAAAGCCCTAAAGTTGATTTGACACTTTATAATAAGTACTGCATGTACATGATCATCATAGGCTAGCATTTGGTGGCTACTTTGTCACAATAATAATGGATTATCTATCTCACTATCTCTCTACATTTTTTCAGTCAACATTTGTCATAAAGTAATGTCCTTAACATTTATATTCTTTAACACAGAGCAAAAACATGCATAAACAAATAGTAACTCTGTAAGCACCTGTGTAAAATTATCTAGCTCAGTTATCGATCATACTAGACAGTAACAATATTTACCATATATAATTATTTTAATTGATCACTTTACTATCATAAAATACTAACAATATCTATTAAAATCTAATTTATTCAGATTATATTTAAAATGAAATAAAGCAAATGAGATCATCGCCTCAGACATCAAAAAATCTATTCACAACTTCAAAATAAACTGCAATAAGCAATGAAACCATACACCATTTCCTTAAACAATGATGCATGATTAGGATATCTATTTGATTGATAATTGAATAAGACTAAATTTAAATTGATAAATAATTAAATTTCGACATACTTTGCTAATCTAATATTATTTATAGTAATGCAAAATTTACTTTAGAATTTAATGACATTCTGTTTAAATCAACTAGTGTCTAAAGAATTATAATTACATTTTGAAAATGTTTTCTAAACTATACAATATTTATAATGTTTAAATGAAATAAACTTTTGTTCGGTATTATATCTATTTTAATAAAACATTAAATATAATATAAACATTTCATTCATATCTTACATTAGATCAACATGCAATTAGTGCTTCTGTTATATTCTAAAATGAAACACTCCACAATATATTATTATTTATAAATACATTAGATAATTTCACCTTTTACAGTATTCGGTCACATTATATAAAATATACCATAGGTTTCTATTGGATATTTACTGACTTATAATCAATGATATTATTCATCTACTTAAATCTCCAATCAATCGATTATAGAAATGGATTTTATGACAATAATTGGCAGTTATCCAAGCCAAAAATAATATTCAGTTCTCTACTAGTTAATAAAATTTATGATCTCTGCGTCAGAGAAATTTAAGAAGGTAATTAAGATAGATCATTTTGACTAATAATAAATAAAAATATATTAAGATTTTTGTAACCGACAAGATAAGCAAATAAATAATCAACTCTGAGCTAATGAAATTATTTCTACTAGTAATATTGACTTAGATAAGTAAACAAATATTTAAATGCAGTACCAAATAACAAAATTTATGTCTAATCAGATTTAATAATGATTTACAAAATATACATATATTTCATTTTATTTCACTTACCAAGATGGGTTTGATTTTGGATCAAACTTCAAGTACCAAATTTATCTTGTGCATTCAAAATAAATAATTAGACAGATTCATCAGATTTCAAATCAACTCTAAATCTATTCATTTGTAATAAAAATTTATAACAGTAATTATAAAAATATAATATAACAAACAATTGAGGTTTACAATAGACTAAAATCAATAAAAATAATAAAATCTATGTGTATGGAACTCCAAAAAATTTGTTGCATGACAATAATACTCTATGAAATGAAAGGAGAGATTTAAAATATCATACATAATGATTAAAAAATGTGATCAAATAAAAATTGATCTCTATTTATTCATAAAGACAATCTATAAACAATTAAACAAGGATAAAGAAAACTCTCTTATATTTAAATCATTTTCTATCTGAATCTCAAGTTAAATCTTGAGCAAGAAAAAAATAAATATTTCAATACATCAGGTCATATTAACTTATATCATCAGATAAGAGTTTAAATAATAAGAATAAAATGAATCTCTCTGATCTTTTCATTGTGTGAATTCTATCATATATATATATATATATATTATAATGATCGAAATGAAAGTGGAGATCAAATCTAACTGCAAACTACGATATCTGCTCTACAGGGCACCATCTAAGCATTTAAACCTAGAAAAATTTATAGAGTAGGCAGATATGCGCTGTTAATATTCCACTTTATTTAAATATTCAGATCATTAGCCCAAGTCACTAGCTCAGTGGAGACGCAGAGAGAAAAATCTATATCTTAATTTATATCTTAAATATAAATAAATAAAAGCCACTGCCAGAAATTAACACATAAAAATATTTATTTACGCACATATAAAATAATATTTAAATTTTGAGGAATAAATTCAACATTTTAGATTTTTCTATTAATCATTAGTTTTACATTTAAGTAAATTACAACCATGAGTTTAATATTTATTTAGTGAGTCGAGTATGAATAGACTACATAGATCTGCATTTGAAAAAAAAAAAATTGATTTAACCTTAGGCAATAAATTTTGCAATCAAACCGGCGCCAATCGATCTGATACATTTATGTATTTAATGTAGCATGAAAATATGACAACACAAAATACTATACTGTCAGGAATGTACATCTGAACAGCAAGTAGAATTAGATAAAAATTGTCTCTCTACCAACCAGGAATGTGATATCTGTTGGCGAGTAGAACAATAAACATAAAACTCCATAGGACTGGACTGCGGTCCTTTGCCGTCTTACAAACCCATCCATAGGCAAACAGAAGGTGTGTGGCATATATAGATATATATATATATAATCCTGCCTGTAGCAGATCTCATACTACATCTACAATTACACAAATATATCCAATCCATTGAACCAATTCAACTAGGAAATGAATAACCTAAGATTACCCTCCCTTAATATAACTTTACAAAACTATATAGCCATTCAAGCCCAACTTAAATTTAACATTTAAATACGTTCGCACAGATTATATTTATACAATTTGCTTTATAATGTCGAGTATAGATCAGCTGCACAGATTCCATGGTCAAAAACATTCCAAATTAAACACAACTGATCAAAATACAAAGTCAATCGATAATGTCAATTGCTGAGAGAATACAGGAGACCCTTTGGTGTTCATCATAAGACACCGCAGTGGCATCGTTGACTTATATATTCTAATGACTGTGAAAACCACAACATAATCAACTGCTAACGAATCTCTGCAATGTCTATACCCAACTTAAATGTAATGCATTTAATAATTTCTACAATAAATATTACTACAAATAATAATAATAAAATGGAAATGATTTTAGCAAAACTTAACTATATAAATTTAAACAATCAATTATTAATTTGAAAATCAAATAAGAGTTCATTTTAAAATTTAAATTAGCTGAATCTTTAAAAAAAACATTGACGAAAGTTCTTAATTACTTTTTTGTTGTTGTTGTTAATTTGTAAAGTTCATAGCTCATGGTAGAAGAGTCCAGGTTTCTGCTTTTAATTCTCGCGATGCCTCCATTGGAAGATAATGTTCTGGAGATGGCAATAGCTGGTTCAAGGTATCACAGTCTTTTCATTTTTTTTTATAGAGAGTGTGGTATGTGCGTCCTACCGCATCTCTCAAACACAAAACACTGGAACTGTCCGAAAAATTGTATTTCCCTTTTTATATTATCCACACGGATTCAATCAACAAAATGTCACTAATCCATTACTTTCATTAGGGTCTGAGCCAAGGCTTAGTGCTTCCATTGGTCAAGCTAATTTCTCTTTATTTTCTTATCTATCTTTTATCAGATCATTTTAGTTATACAAGAGCCCAAGGCTAGCTTGCTTTTCAAACAATTTATAAACAATCATTTCCATTTACAGATTACAAGAATTAATTAATACCTGTTTTTATTTTTAAATCTTGTACTTTTTTTTATAAAAAAGTATGTTCAAATACTTATTTATTTGTTTTTTAAAAAAAAATATTTTTAAAGTTTGGCATCTGTGTGAATGTATATACGTTTAACAAACATTTTAATTTTAGCGTTTAGTTTTTTACTTTTATTTGCGAACTTTTAAGTTTTTATTTTAAATTAATGTAACAACATATTTATATATTGTTACAATATATATATATATATATATATATATATTGTATACTATATATATATATATACTTATATATATATATATATATATATATATATATATATATTAAGTTTAATGATTGCTTTTATAAAATGAATTATGGTTGGCCAATAGTTCTATCACATATTTGTAATTTTTTTTTTTTAGTTATGAGGTTAAGATATTATCTCAGGTAAAATATAAAACAATTAAAGTATATTGTAGATATGTTGATGATGTATTTGTATGTGCACATAAAGAAATAATAGTTAATTTATTTAGTGAGTTAAATATGACTAATAATATAAAATGGGTGATAAATGAAGAGAAAAAAAATTCTATAAAGTTTTTAGATATATTTATTAAAAGAAATAATAATGTGTTTGATTATAATATGATTTTAAAGCCTGTGGAAATTAGGGGTTATATTCTGTATAATTCTAAAGTTCATATGGGTCATAAATTAGCTGGTTTGAAGTCATTTTTGTTTAGAACTGATTCTTTGTGTAAATTTATTAGTGATAAAATTGAAAATATCAATGTATATGTTACTGATATGTTGAATGTTGGTTATGGAATGAATATTATTTATAATACAATTACAGAATATAATCAAAATAAAAGTAATAATAAGAAAATATTAAATAATTTAAAAAATGATAAATGAATTTCTATTCCTTTTATATCTAATCAACAAGCTAAATTAATTAATAAACTTTATAGTGGTTTGTGTAGGATTTCTTTTTTCTCTTCAAATAATATAAGTGATATGATAAATAATTCTAAAACCAAGATTTCTAAGTTTGAATTAAGTTCTGTTATATATATATATATATATATATATATATGTTGGTATGTGGTTGTGGAATGAAATATATAGGGGAATCAAAATGTACATTACAAAAATGATATAATAATCATAAGACATTATATAAACGTGTACAGAAAGAAAATTTATCTTCAGTAAATATGAATACTCCATCAATTATTTTTGATTATAATAAAGCATGTAATTATGATTTTAAATTTAATAATAGAGTTTTAAAAAATTGAAAGATGTAAAGAAAAATGAAAAATTAAGGAGTCAATAATGATATCTAGGAATACAGATGGTTTAATCAATAGACAATCAGCTGATATAAAAACAACAGAATTGTGGGAAATTTAAATAGGTTGAATGATGGGTAATGGAAGTTTTTATTTTCTGTACATTTGTATTAATGGTTGATAAAGACTGTCAGTGAAACAACCGAAAATACTTCTGGTAAATAATATATTATTTAATTTTGAATACTATGTTAAATAAATTTGTTTGAATTATTATTATATGATTTAAAAATACAGACATTTAATGGTTATACTTATATATATATATGCTAAATTAGATATTTTGGTGAATTTTTATTTTTAATAAATAATATGATTATATCTAGGAAAACATAGATAACTTTCAGCTTTTTGATAATTGCCAGAAAGCCAATTACTAATTGTATATACGGAGTATAAACTGTTTTTCTCTATTATCTACATGATAACACTTTTTTAAGCTTTTGTGAAGTGTAAATAACCCTCTTTTACAACAAACCCAGTAGTTATATGAATTTAAACCCAGAAAATTATTTTTATAGGTGTGAGCATGCAAAAGCCTAGCATCTTCCTTGACATTCTGCAAATAATAATTAATATTTTTCAGTGAGTTGTATAAATTGAATTAGGTATTTTTATGGATTTTTTTAATACAAGAAATATGAGAAATGTCAAGCATTGGTGGCCTAGTGGTTAATATAGCCAAGCAGCTGGCCTGGGTTTGCTTCCCGGTCAACACATTTAAAATATAAAAAAAGAAATATAAGAAATTTTATCCATGTGAACAGAAACAATTTTTAGCATTTTGAAATTGCCAGGAAACAAATTATTATTCTGAGACTAAATAAGTTTACTCTATTAACTTATGCAATAACTCTTTTAATGTAATTTTATTTATTCCTCAGATTACAAAAATGTACTAGTCTTAGCCATAACTATGATATGTTGTAATAAATGATAACTGTGAAGAATGATTGGATATATCAGGAAGCATAGAGTCTTTTTAAAAAGATGCATTGAATGTAAATTACTTTTTTAACATCATGGTTAGTCTTTGTAATTCTAAATAAGAAGGCATTTTATGTATATCCTTATGCAATATAACTGGCTAAATTGTTTATAGTGCTCATTAATTTATTTGCTGATGTAAGTCCAATGTAATCAAAATTGATTGACTGGTTGTTGTAACAATTATCTAAGTTTTAGTGTAGTTAAAGAAAAGCTTATAGTTTTAGTTATGAATTTGGATATATGACAAAGATTCAAATTAAATATTTATGTTTTATTAGTGAAACTATTTTAAAAAAACAGAAACTGAATTTTTTTTTTATTTTTATTGAATACTTGGAAACTAGCAAATATGCTTGACTGTTTAAATAAATATAAAAAGAGGATAATAAACATTTTACTAAATTACTAAACTATTTAAACAACTTTGTTTTAAATTTAAACTTCTTGGTAAATAAATTCTGTCCAATATCTTTATTTCTATTCGACGTATGTATATGGCATTGTTGTTTATATTTATAGGTTGTTATTATGAGATAACTAAAAACAATGACAGATTAAATACAATTTTGTTTTGTATTTTTACATCTTTGTATATTTAACAATACTTATGATGTGGGTTAAGGGACCCAACTGTAGGTGGTTTATTTAGAATGTTTTATGGTCACCAGTTAATGATTAGCAGATTCATGGGCAAAGTAGTAGTAAGTTATACATATAAATAGTTTGCAAAAAAAATCCTTTAATTCTAAAATATTTAATAATAATTTTTTTTTATTTCTCGGTTAGTAAAATGTTTAAATAATTGAGAAAAGAACCATTAAATATAAATGTTAAACAAAATGTTATATAAATCAAATATTTAAATTTTAAAATGAAGCCAGTATAAACAAGTACAGGAAGTAAAAGAACGTAATTGACTGCTAAAAGAAGTTACCAGTAAATTTATCTGGAATAAGAATGTCTATTTTTTTAAGAAAATTATATTGTAATTTGAATTACAAACGGTGAAACAAATTTTAAATTATTTATGTCACATAAATACAATAAATAAATGAAACAGATATTTTTTTTTGTGATTTCTTCTTTTTTTTTTATCACTCAATTTACTGCAACTAATATATATATAATGTGCGATTTATGTTAAATATCTTTTGTGTCATCATATTTTGATTAGGATATGTATGCAATTGAATTATTATATTATATTATAGAAATAATATAACACTGTTTTATCGAAACTCATCACTATATAAGAGAGAAAAGTGATTAAAATATCTTTATACCATCTAGTATTTAATATTTAAACATTAACATTACTTAATTACACAAACAAAAATTTCGATGGGAAAATGTTTTGTTTTTGTTTTTTTTAGAAATAATATATTAAAAAAAATTACCGGTTCATAATTTAAAAAATGATTGAGTCTACTCAATGCTAAATGAAAAAAAACTCGATTAGCTGAAAATGGCTTTTGTTGTAATAGTCAGGATAGATAATAGCCAATATATAGTGTGAATACCATATTCATTTCTGTCTTCTTTTTTTTTTTATTAAGCATCTTCTGTCATAAGAATAAGTATAAAAATATTACATTCATATTCCACTCATATATGGTCTAGATTCATTTTGAGTTATAAATAAATATTAATAAAGTGAGAAGTTTAATTTGTTAAAGATGCCATGTTTTATTTATATAAATGTTTAATTACAACGATTTGCGAGGAGTTAGGAGTCTCACTCATATAAATAGTGAGAGATCTGAAAAGTAGGCTTTAAAAAATATATCATTTTTTTTTGTGTATTTAGTTGTTTTTTTTTAAAAATATAGTCAATAATTATTTGTATATACACTAATCATTACTATAGAGTTTCTATCCATTTTACAAAATTATCTTATTTGTCTTCAATCTATTTCTTAAAATAAGCACTTTTTTTTTCCTGTCTCTCTTTTTTTACTACAGATTTTCTAATACATTCTTTAAAAAAACTACTATTCTAAAAGCATTGCTATTTCATTTTATTTATTTTCCTTATTTGCTAATGTTCTTCTTTTGGTATAATATTACAAAGAGACCTTACATAAGTCATAATTATGATTTTTATCTGTTGACATTGTCTTACTAGATAAGATCCTACTATTAACTGAATATCAGGATATAGACAAATAAGTCAAACTAAAATCTTTGAATCATATATTTTCCACTTAATGACAAGTACAATCATCAACTACATTCAGGTGGATACTTCACTGACAAGTTTAATTTCCAAATTCTAATAGAGAAAAGAATAAAGATTAGTATAAAGTTAATTAGAAAAACGAACTCTAGTGCATAGATTACTTGGTCATAAATATAATTTTATTTTAAGTTAATGATAATTTAAAGTTTAATTTATTACATATGTGTAGCATCTACATACAGACATACATTAAAATATGTGTTTACATGATTGAATGTTTATGAAAGTTTAAATTTCCTATATTAAGTGTTTACTAATATAATATTTAAATTCAGTTCCAAAATATTTTTTTAAATATTATTTTATTGGTTTAATGAGGATTATTTCGCAATTTTAAATCATTATCAAATACGACTTGATTTTAAACATAGTACCCATAGAGTAACAACAATACATTTATATGCCTATATCCAGGCCAATAGTAAGATATTTAATACTTTTCATGATCCAAAACATGTTTGTAAAAATCAATGTAGAGACACATTATAAGTTTTTTTAAAAAATAGCAATAAATATTATGCTTGATGAAAACAGAAAGATAATACTTATGTTGGGGTGAGAAAATACAGATGCTCAACTCTTATAATATACTTAAGTTTAAAATTATCACAAAACTAATAATGTAATATTTAAACAGCATTAAGCTGTTGCACATGTGCTTTGCAGATTTTAACTATAAATGACTGAATACTAACACTTCAAACACACGATAAAGTTTTGGAAAAGATAGAGAGGCCATCTATCTTTTCGAACCCAAACACTTTTGTATGGGCAAATCTTAAGTGTTTGAAAGTGAAAGCATGAAGATATTAAATAATCACTTTAAATTACTTTTACAAACATGCCTTGAGTTATTTACAATATACTAAAATATTCTCTAACATTGAAATATTAGACAAAGTTGATAAGAAAAAAATGAACTAGCAAAAATACATATGAGCACCCATTAATTTCATACACGCAATGCTGATAAAAAAAATGAGCCATGCTCTTACTCATAGAGGAGTTAAATGCCTATAAAGAGCAATATAATAACATTCACCTAATGTTTGCCTAAACAAATAACACTAATAATATGAGGCATGGAGCTAGTAATAATAAATAAATGAATAATTAGACATCTCTATGCACATACAAAAAGAATATAACTCATCCACTCACTCTAACATTATATATAGATATTGACAAAACTGTCATTGCATAACAATGATAACATTTAATTTATAAGCTATCTAAAAAAGTTTTCTGGCACACACTGACATTCATAATAGCTTCATTTGTAAACACTTATATTAAATTCATTAAAGGCTATTATACATTTGGGTACAATGCTTTATTTAAGTTTAATTAATAATTTAAAAAACTCTAGAATAATAGTAAAATTAACTCTCATGTATTCTGACAATTTTTTTGTTCTCATTAAATTTAACATTACAACTTTTATTTTGATATTAAACCATTATTATTTATCAGAATATAGTAAATTTGACCTCAATCAATGGATATTTTTATTTAAAAATTAAATAAGTATTAAAAAATCACATTTGATTTTTGGAATTATTTTAAAAAATAGATTTTATTCAAAACAAAATGCTGTGAAATCATCAAAATTCAGATGGATCTGATTCAATTTGAAAAATGAATGAAATTTTCTTTGTTTGATGTTTGTTTTAAAAATCTGAATGAATTATTTTTAATAACTACAAAATCTATCAATTTATGCTGTAAAAGTTTAAAAAAAATTTGTAATTTTTATGATATCACCAAATATTATAGCACCTCATTTCTATACAGCTGTGTTTTCCATGACTGTAATATCTATAGTAACAATATTCAGAAGAATATATTATTTTATATTTAAAAGTAAAACATTTCTGTAAAAAATAAATATGTAATAATTTTTTTTTATCTTAAAAAATTATTACACAATTATGATACAAATGTAATAATAAACTTTCCAAAAAATCAAGTTTTTAGAGCATCGTAATATTTTCTTGATTATCATAATATTTCCTTGAAGTATGCTTTCAAAATTCAAGATTGTCAAATATACAATGATTACTTATTATTGCATGGTTTCAGTTATTTTGAAATATTGATAATTCGATTTTCATGACATCTTTTGATTTTTTTTTAAATTAAAATATTAGAAAATAAATATACATTAATCTTAAAACCATAAAAAAAAGCTTCACAAAATTTTTAGTGGAGAGTGATAGATGCAAATTTTACTTTTAGAAATCTCAAAGTTTGATCAGCTTGCAATAAGACCTGATAAGCTCACAGAATAAACCCTTTTGCCATACATCTTACCAATTCCATTTGTTGAACACCAACATTACAAACATATTTATAATATCAGAACTAATATTAAAAATAATACCCAATACCTAATTATATATTACATAAATCATCACTATAAATAGTTTTGATTATTCTATATTATATCATTATATAGTTGACAAAGACTAAAAGTAATATAGTCAAAAGTACTTCTAACAGAATAAGTTAATTCATTTGAATATTACTGTATTTAATATACATCAAGTTGAATTTATATATATATATTGAACCGTATTCGAATAAGTGTATTCGAAACACCAGCCTCTTAGGCAGAGAAGAACATACTCAGAGAGTATGTATGCCCAAACGATAGCTATAAAGTATATAACTAACGTTACATTTCCAGGACATAACTTCTTCTCGACTGTTGAGTTCAACACCAAGTTCAAAGCACTTTTTTGTTTGTGTATAAACACGGGCGCCAGCTGCTTATTCTAAAAGAATAGACAACGCACTTTGAATAGTGGCAACTAACCCAACGCCTAAATCCACGACTAGCTCAGTTGTTTGTAATCACTAATAGATTATACTTAATTAGTGGTTAAAATACTTGATAAAGAGTTTGTTAAAAAGAATTTATAAAAAGAATTGTAAAAGAATTGATAAAAAGAAATTGTTAAAAAGAATTGACCGACAAATAAAGTTTAATTTTAAAGATAATTTATTAACTAACATTTATTTACTAAATTTAAACATTTTATAATTCTAATAAAACACACGCATATTTTAAATTAACATTTCTAAATAGTCTAAATATTTCTATAGATTCGATAACAGAACACTCTAATTTCATTAATAAATATTGGTAGAATGATCACGCACATATTAACTAATGCACATACATAATAATGATAATAAAGGACTACATAGCATTTGACATTTAATCACACACATATCAATAGTTCATTTATGTATGATATCGAGTTCATATAATTAGACTCTTGGAGGATTCGCACGAATTAATGAAATGCAATGGCTATTACAGTATAAACGAAAATAAGCAAATGTTTTACCTAGGATTTTGAACGTAGATTTAACACTCTGTTTTCTTCCAGTATGAATGTTTCCAGTATGAATGCTTCCAGTATGAATGCTTCCAGCTTCCAGCCGGCTGGGATGTTTCCTTGCTGAGTTTCCTGATTTTCACGATTATTACTATCGAAGACAATTAGATACGGATGGAGATTTTCTACGATGTTAAGCTGACATTATTTCACGGGCAGATCTGCTGTTTTCATCGGACATCTGGGCTGGAGGTGAACGTGCGTTCCAAAATTTTCTCAGCACTGCATTTTGTTTCTTAGCTGACTCAATTAATTTCTGAACTGCACTCTCTCAATAACTTTGTGAACTGATTGTCTGTCCGATAAAAAAAGGTCTATTTATATCTGCAACGTGTTGTCTTTCTGATATCTCCGGCAAAGATCTGTTGTCGAATTTCTTATCAATTAATCCTTTGATAAACGTGTTTTGGAAGATTGCTTAATTAGTAATAGCCATGCAGAGATGTTTTATATTTTATTAATAGCCATTGTCGTGTTTTTTAATAATAATCTTCTTTAACTTTATAATAACATTTATTCTATTTACAAATGTACATATATACGCATATATATTTTTAATACAATTTACTATTTAGTTTTAACATTATTTTTTCCTTAACCAAACTTGAATGAAAAGAGATTTGTATATTTATATTTTTACGAATACTAATAAAAACTATTTAATTCCCATCTTTTTCTAAAACAAACTGAATAAACTCTTCAACATTTAATTTTATGTTTTTCTTTTACGAAAGATTACTTTAATAATAATTTTAAATAAAAATTATATGTGCCTATATCAATATAGGTACAATATATATATATATAGCCTTAGTGTTGACTGGTTTTTAGTGATTATTTTCAAACCCATTTAACCTTGAGTATTATTACATTTATTATTTAAGTAATATTCTGGGTGCAGTTTGAAATTTATAATTGCTGTTTGTAATGTTATAATTGACTATTTATTAGTCTGAATTCAGAACAGGTAATATTTATCTATTTAAAAAGATTTATTTCAATTTTTTTGTATCAATAATTTCAATCTCTGTGGAAAAGTTGCTATCTTTAGTGTCTATATAAATATATTTGACCATCAATAAAGATGGAATTATTCCACATTCATTGTTAAAAAGAGGTTGCCTTGACAACAGTTTGAAATTGTTGATTGTTATTGATATCGTGATTGTCTTAGTGTTGACTATTTTTAATGATTGATATATATATATATATATGTGTGTGTATTAAATATAATACCTTTCTTCAACTTAGAGATCAAAGTTCTCCTTTTTTTGATAAGGAAAATTATCTTATTTATTTAAGTCCTTTTTATATTATTTTTTTTGTATGATAATAACAACAGATAGTCATTCATTAAAACTATTCACAAAAGTAAGCTATGATAGAGCTATGATAGTGCTATCATATTTGATATTTTAGATAGCATGATGATATTGCAATTGCTACTTTTGTATGGTGTTTTAAAGTGTGGTTAATGTTAAATTATAGTGAGTGACAGGCTGCAGCAATTCTTTCTAAGAAGCTTTCATTTTTAATGTATTACTTATAAAAAAATTCCAAGAGATCTCAACAGTATACGGACTTTTATGGCTATTTATATGCAATTGACAGCACATTCTATTGTTTTGACAAAGCTATGAAGGAGGTAATAAATTTGTGATTAGCTGATGCTTTAGATTCATTTTTCCTGTGGCAAAATACCCCAAAAACATAATTTTCAGCAATTGTTAATGACTATGATGCAATATTTTTGTAAAAGATTTATTATTAAACCAAAAACTACATCACTAAGGGGGGGGGGTGTAGGAGTTTGTCTTTGAAAACATTTTCTTTTTAAAATGACAGCTCTTAGAAAGTATACAAAGTAATTTACAAAAACCAGAAATTACCACTGAAATAGCCATTAGAGGCTAAAAAGAAAATCGTTTTTGTAAAACTGTAAGTGAAATACTTTAATAACAATTAATACTTTATTAATAATTAGTTTCTTTGATGATAACTATTTCTAAATATAACATTTTCAATAATATAAAATTCTAATATCTAATATTTCATTCTTTTAACTTTTTTGAATAGATATCATGAAGTCAAAAACTGTGTTTTCTTTTGTTATCGGTAAGACCTTCAGTTAGATACTTATTTTCACATTTTTAAAATATTATTTTTTCATGTTTTAAAATTTTAATTATTAGAAGGCTTAAATATTTATAATATAGTCTATAACTGAATGTTATCAGCCATAAAATGTCATGCAAGTGAATTATAATCATAATTTATTATATGTCAATTATTTGATATTCCAGCTGAGTTGGAGTTTATGTTCCCACTTTGATTTCATATCTTATCATAGTCAATTTTTATATGTTTATTAATAGTAATTGTTGTCAGTATTATTATAATTTTGAAGTTGTAATATACATAAGAAAGATTTAATTGCATAAAAAAATCAAACATGGTGTCATATTAAAAACACCTATCACTAGAATCTATTCAAAAATTTGGGAGGCCGAGCAGTCACAAGTATGAGAATTTATACTAAAATTCCTTAAAAAATGTCCACAATAAATTTTAACAAATTTAAAAATGAATAGCAAGATAAGCAGATTATTGAAATAGCATACATGTTCTTTTATAATGCATTTCTAATGACAATGACAATCTAAGGAGTAATGAGCAAAAAGATAATTAATTCAGCAATTGTTTTTCATTACAGTTTTATTTTTTCAATATTTGAAAAGTTCAAATATGATTTTTTAGAATTTTATTTTATTCATAAGTCTAGTTTATGATATTTTGAAATAGAATAATGATTTAATATTGTAATAAATTTAAGTCTTGCTTTGATAACAGCTTAATGATATTTTATTGGTTTATTTAAGCATTTTTTCTTGTGATGTGATTTACATGTAATAATCAATTAGATGTAGATTTTTTGTCATATAATAATTCAGCTATTTATCTGTATGCTACATAAAAATTATTTATCAGTGATTGAAAATGAATGATTATTGTGATATTATTAATATTTTTAATAATATGGTTCAGGACCACTATTTATTTATATTTTTAAGAACTATTTGTATTTTTATGAAAAAAAAGTGTTATAACCATTATTAAGAAGCACTATTAGAAGGACAATTTACTCTCCTAAATTCTTAAAAAATACCTATAAATTTAAATCAGTATATAATTAACATACGCTGAAAAGATATGGAACTTTTCTAACATCATCTTCAGGTATCAGAAGGCAGTACTTTAGTATTTTAGCTATAACATTTCCAACATTACAGTGATCTGTGATGGCAATATTGTCTAGAAATAATGTTTAAAGCACAAGAAGAATCTTGTATTTCTAAACAGCATTATTTTAGTTTTTAAGCACAAAATGACATCAATTATATACTGTAACATTCATATAAGATGAGAATTGATATGCTATAAAATAGTTTATATAATCTCAAATTGGATTGAACTGTTAATATTTATATTGATATCTTCATACATCATTTTGTTTTGTGTTATTTTAACTATATTTCTTCATGTTGGTTCATTTCAGCCACGTTTGATTTTACACTGAAATGAGTTTTAAAATGGTTTTTCTATCATTTTTTTAATAAATTTTGTTATCTCTTTTGATCTCGGAAAAAAAAAATTAAAAATATTCTGATCAGATGTTTCTGTAATTTGAAGTCTTCTATGCTCAATTATCTACTGGTCCAACATTATTTCCATGGATTTATGAAAATGGTGTTAATTTTTAAGAAACAGTCCAAATAGTTTATTTGTATTAGACACAAGCAAATAAAAATGTTATAAATCATCATCATCATCAACCATTATTAATCCACTTCTAGATGAGGATCTCTCCAAGTTCAATCTATCTTCTCTAATCTTTAGCTTCTCTTCTCCACATCACAAATGCATACTTTCCTATTTCATCCATCCATCTCACATGTGATCTCTTCCTAATTCTTTTACAATCTCTTGGAATCCTGTTTAAAATTTCAATTGTCTATCCATTATCATCTCTTTTAGCAATATGTCTAGCCCAACTCCACTTAAATCTTTATTTTTTTAATGAGGTCAGTAACACTTGTTTGTTCTCTTACCCATATTTTTGATCTCTCCTTATTACTCATGACATGCATCTCTCCATGCTTCATTGAGTTGTCTGAAGTCTCAATAATGCTCTTCTATTAAGTGTCCAAGTCTCAGATCCATAAGTAAGAACTGGTAAAACACATTTATTAAAAACCTTCCTTTTCAAACACATAGGCATATTTCCTTTTAGTATCAAGTTATTTCTGCCAAAAGCACTACAACCAAGTTTAGTTCTATGATTAATTTCATCAATTATGTTTCCATCTGTATTAATAATCTGAGCAAGGTATTTGTAACTGTTAACTTCTAACTCATCATAATCAATCTTTATTTTCATATTTTGAGAAAGTCCATTAAACATTACTTTAGTCATTTTAACATTTATCTTTAGTCCTACTTTCCTATTTTCATCTGATAACTCCTGCAACATTTCCTGCAGCTCTAAAGCATTATTTGCAAAACAACTACATCATCTGAAAAATCTAAATGACTTAAATAATCTCCATTTACTTTCACTCTTTTAGCTTCCCATTTTAATCCACAAAATACTTCTTGCAGCACTGCTGCAGATATTTTTGGAGATATGGAGTCACACTGTCTTACACCCTTCTCAATGTTGAATTTCCTAGTATCATTATGTAATCTAATTGTTGCTGTTGCATTTTTATAAATATTCTTTAAAATATGACAATATCTTGGATGTATACCTTGATGATCCAATGCTTTAATCACTGAAAAAATATTTATAAAATCAAATGCTTTTTCATAATCTACAAATCCAAAACATAATGGCAACTCATATTCATTTGTCCTTTCTATAACTTTTTTCAATACCTGGATATGATCTACTGTACTAAAATGACTTTTAAATAAAGCTTGTTCTCTTGGTTTGTGGAAATCCAATGTTCTCTGTAGATGAGTTGTAATTATCTTGATAAAAATTTTGCATAAAACTTATAAAAGGCTGATAGGGTCTGTAATTTCTAATATCTTTTTTACACCTTTTTTTAAATATTAATATTAATACTGCATTCTTCCAATTATCTAGTATATCTTTATCATTTAGACATTGTTATATAACTTTGCTAAAAAAATTCTATTTCTTCACCTGCTTCTTTTAATATTTCAATTATAATTCCATCAATACCTGGAGCCTTTCTTTTCTTCATACATTTAATTGCATGTCTCACTTCTTCTTTTAAAATTGTCATCTCTCTTTTTAGTAATAATTTTATCTTTTTTTCTTATTGCAGATATAAATTTCCTACTTTACATATTATTTTATTCTCTTCTACAGCTTTCCTTGCTAGTTCACAGTTATATTTTCTTATATCATTTTCAACTCTTTTCCACACCATTTTACAAAATTTGAGATACTCAATCCTTTTTAATGCATCATTTTTGTGTATCTTTATATTCCTCCTTTTCTTCATAAATTCTTTGGTCTCAGTAGAAATTTTATTGATCAATTGCTGTTTTTTTTCTACCAGCTATCTTTGTTGCAGTTTTTAAAAATGTATCAGTTATTTTTATATTAATTTCATTCAAATCTGAATCATGTTCAAAATCTACTAATACTTGAAACCAATTTGTAAGTTCTAATTTAAATTCATTAGAATGTTTCTGAAGATTAGGAATATCAACTATAAATATTATTTTTCTAAATAATTTTTGTCTCTCTAGTTTTGCATTAACACGTATCTTACATCTTACTAATAGATGAACACTTCCTGTGTTAAATTTATTAAGAACATTACAATCTTGAAATATGTATTTTCTGTTAGTCAAAATATAATCCAATTCTGCTGTACTTTCATTTGGATGCTTCCATGTCCATTTCCTTTTAACATTTTTTTCAAAAACAAAAATCATAATATAAAGTTGTTGTTTTTTTCTGCAAACTCCACAAGTCTATGTCCTCTCTCATTTTTATTACCATAACCAAAATTGCCTACAACACATTCATCTTTCATTTGTTTACCAATTCTAGCATTAAAGTCTATCATAACAATTTTAAAATGTTGTTTACTCTGATCAAAAGCCTTTTGTACATACATATAAAAATATTCTACTACTTCATCACTATGAGAACTTGTTGGGGCATAAACCTGAATTATCTGCATTTCGTATCTGCTATTAAGTTGTATAACTAATCTTGTGACTCTGTCCAATACACCATTAATATCCACAATGTTGTTCTTCCACTTTTTATTTATAATAAATCCTATTCCACTTGTATTTCAAATATTTGTACCTTTATAGTAGAGTACATGTTCACTTTTTAAATCAATAGTCTCTTCATCTTTTCTTCTAACTTCACAAAGTCCAATAATGTCCCATTTAATACAAGACAGTTATTCTTCTAATTGAAAGTGATCTGCAGTTGTAAGTACCTAAATAAAATGTCATCATCAAATGGTAGTCGGGGTCCACAATCAGGGGATTCTTAGCACCCTCCACCTTTGGCCATCAACTACTGCCTTGATTGGTAGCTTTACAGCCTTCTGTGAATAAGAACCATGATATATTTTGTCTGTCATAATTGCATATAAGTATTGGAAAAATATTTATCATTTACACAAGTATTCATTCTGCCTTATCAGGCAACTGAGAAAAAAGGTTATTGTGTTTTTTGATCTTAAACTCAGAGGTAAAAAGCCAATAAACTCACCATACTGGCTAATGTGTGTTGGTGAGCAGCCCATCCATGTTCTTATACTATATGAATAATCACATACTGCAATGACAAGAATGTATGTAATGGACATTAGGAATTTGCTCTGCTTGGTTCCTTTAAGGCCTCCAAGAGAAATCAAAGGGTCTCCTTTCAGTTAATAGCAAACTCCTATATGCCCATATTTGTGTTACAAAATATTAAAATTGCAATGATAATATGACAGATATTCAGTCATTTTATCCAGTCATTGAAAATCAAGTATAAAAATTTTGATTGCATTATGAAGGGAATGTTATAGCATTTCCTGATTTTTGACAATGGTTTCCTTAATGTATTTCTATTTTAATTTAGTTCTAATAAGAAAAAGAGATTTTAAATGAAATATTTATTCTTCCACCCACCCCTCAATTAATTATTTCATTAATAGCAAATTAATTTGCAGCAAGAGTTTTATTACTTTGTTATATAGCTCTAAATTTGAATTATTAAAATAAATTACATGGTAGGAAAAGGGGATGGCAAACCATTTAATTTAGCTTAGTAAACCTAACTTCAATAATTTTAGAAAGCATTTTAATTTCTTAATTTCAGGATTTTGCTAAGAAATTTTCAATTAAGTTGATACAATTTGGCTGAAGTAATATAAAATATATAGTATTAAAATTAAAGATTTAAAATAAATTTATAACTACATTCTCACAAAATGTTTTGTTTAATGTTAAGTTTTAAAAGGTTACCCAGAGATGGAGCTTTTTTTAAAGCAATGTTTATTACAGCGGTGTTTATTTTTAGAAAAAAATCGCTTTTAAATGAGTGTATTTACAGTTATTAATTGACAGATGAATATTAAATGTCAAGATCTGTAATTCTTTAATATATATATATATGTAATGCAATGAAGTGGTTTTAAGATGAAATGTTTAATTTTAATCATAAAAATAAATGTATTTAATTTTTCCAGATAATAATTGACAAAAAAATATCTTGGTATATAAAAACAAGCACGATAATCTTTATATCTACTTTGAAAATTATAAAATGGCAGTAATGTCATTGTGCTACAGAAGTTGAGTAATTAGTTAATTAACAATGATTCCTCGTTCGCTCTTAGATATGAGAGAATTGTGGTGTACTGTGTATCTACGAAAGATTATTATGCTGTTCCAAGATTTTTTTATTTATTTATTACAATCTTTTAAAATCACTTACAATAATTCCTTATACATTTTTAGCCAAGAAATATAAGTTTCAAAAGTTATTAAATTATGATATCAAATAGTATTTTTGGAGATAAAGATAGAAAAATGTTCATTCAAATATTTATTATCCAAAACCATCTACTATTCAAACATATTAAAAGTCACTTTTAACGTTTTTCAATAATTAAATTACTTTCTAGACACATTTTAAACAAAATATTACCATCATTTGAGTTCATAGTGAAGAAGTAAAAATCTGTTTTAAAATCTGAAAAAACTCACAGAAATCCCAAAAAATTAATCGAAGGATTTGAATTAAGGATATTTAACACATGCTTTCGTACAAATAATATTAAATCTGTTAACATCACATTTAAACGTTTTTTATTTTTCAAATTAACTTTTTTTTTTTACAAAATATATTTATAAATAAATTCTTTAAAGTAAAATTTTCAATGTTTTCACTATCAAGAGATTTCTAAAAATTCTATTGACTTGCAAAGTCATACATTTGCCACTAGACTTATTTTATATATAAACAAATTGGTTATAATAGAAAAAAAAGTTATATGATTATACTGATACAAAATTTTGAAATGATTGAGTGAAATTTTATTATGATAAATAGTCATTTAAAATGAATTTATATTGATAAAATATAATCATTCATATATAAATTGATAAAGTATGGTTAGAGCAGTGTAATTTATTATATAGAATAAAACAAAATTCATTTTATAACTATACACACATAAAGCTGTTTTGCTTTGTTTTTGCAGAATCAAACTATCAACCCAGATATTATTATATGCATAAAGACAAATAGATAGATAGCTATACAGTTAACTAGAGTTAGACATACAAATAAATAATCATATAAAAAGATTAAAAGGTAGATAGAGATGGGAAGAAAAATAGATAGGGATATAGATAACTAGATAGGTAGAATGATAGGCAGATAGATAGAAAATATACAGATATAAATAGATAGATATGTAGATTTAAATAAAATTGGGCAAAACAAATTTAAATCAACAGACGGACAGATAGATAGATAGATAGATAGATAGATAGATAGATAGATAGATAGATAGATAGATAGATAGATAGATAGATAGATAGATAGATAGATAGATAGATAGATAGATAGATAGATAGATAGGTAGGTAGGTAGGTAGGTAGGTAGGTAGGTAGGTAGGTAGGTAGGTAGGTAGACAGACAGACAGACAGACAGACAGGTAGGTAGGTAGGTAGATAGATAGATAGATAGATAGATAGATAGATAGATAGATAGATAGATAGATAGATAGATAGATAGATAGATAGATAGATAGATAGATAGATAGATAGATAGATAGATAGATAGATAGATAGATAGATAGATAGATAGATAGATAGATAGATAGATAGATAGATAGGTAGGTAGGTAGATAGGTAGGTAGGTAGCCTAGGTAGGTAGGTAGACAGACAGACAGACAGACAGGTAGGTAGGTAGGTAGGTAGGTAGGTAGGTAGTAGATAGATAGATAGATAGATAGATAGATAGATAGATAGATAGATAGATAGATAGATAGATAGATAGATAGATAGATAGATAGATAGATAGATAGATAGATAGATAGATAGATAGATAGATAGATAGATAGATAGATAGATAGATAGATAGATAGATTTTCTGTGATAAAATTAAAAAAGTGGCTACATAATGATAACTGAAATAATATTTGATAGGGAAAAAAAATAAAATAAAAAAGGCAATTGCTTAGATTATAAATTAATTTAAAAAATAACTGAAAATAAACATAAATTTGCAAATAATATGTAGATAATAAAATGTTATTGAAACCTAAGAAATAAAAAAGTTAAGCAAACTCTTCAATGATAAAACAAATTTAAATATATTAGGGATTGATTCAGAAATGTTAAAATTTAGGAAAAGTGTTAACTCACATTCACATCGGAAGCTGTTATATTTACTGCATTTTAAGAAAATACAATTGCAATTGACGTAATACCAAAAGTGTTAATAAAATGAAATTTGTCAATTTTTTTTAATTATATTAAATTTGAAGATAAATAAAATTAGTAAAATTAGAATTTTTACAAATTGTAAATTCGGCAATGAGTATGTATATACATAAAGCATTTTCAAAAGTTCTTTATAAAAAAGATTTAAATTTATAAATATAAAATTTGAAATCTATTTTTTTAAACAAAAGTAGAAACTCTTTCAATGTGAAAGATCTACGGACATTTTCTATAAAGAAAATAGATAAAGAATGAAAAATTTATATTAACACATTCATTATCAAATAAGTATTTACTGTATTTATTTTTAACCATTGTGTATATAATTATGATAATGATATTTTATTTTTATTTTAAATGTTATAAAATTTAAACAAATTTTATCCTTCAATAAATCCTATATTTCTTTCATTTTTTTAATATTTATTTTAACTTGATATATTTTGAGATAGTAAGATCTATATTTTTTTTCTCTCTCTACTTAAGTTATCAAAATAATCAATTTAGATTTTATTGACACAGATAAAATATGATCAGTCAAAAAGATTCAGTTTCTAGTTTCCATGGCATTAGAAGAAGTCTCACTTTTTTTTTATCCACATTGAATTATGTTCTTAGCTAAAATTTATATATATATAAAATCTACTGAATAATTTATTTTATATATAAATAGAATAATAGAATATTTTTACTAAGTGAAATATTGTACTTGGATAGTATCTTTTAATAAATCCGTACTGCATATATATATATATATATATATATATATATATTGTTAGGTGCTTGTCAATATGATAAGTCATGCCTATCATTATTTTCCGAGTCTTTATGTTTCATGTCAAATAACAATCTTTTTTAAAATTATTTTTCACAGATTATTTTTTCATATATCCATCATCATTTCTCAATATCTAAGTAAAGAAGCGTCGGATGTTCTCAATAAATAATATATTTTTATTAACCTTTTCTAATACATTTCATTCTTTATATTAATCTTCCCCATTCTTCTACAAATCACAAATGAAAGCTGTTCCATCATTGTGCATATATTTTCTAATAATTCTATATGTTGTTTAGTAATGAACAAAAATATAATAAGGTAGATGTGAATAAAATTCATAAGATTATGCTTCTGCCTCACTTATATTACTCATTGTAATTATCCATCATCATACATATATAAATTATAGAAACTTTAGTTACATCACCCATATACATACGTATTTGTATAAAAATGAATCAACAATTTTCCAAAAGCTAATTGCATTCACATAATGTCTTCTAGCAAATAATCTAATTGCAAATAAAAATGTATCCTTTTTTATCTGCTTATTCAATATGAGGTAGATTAGACAAATTAAACAATGATATATATATATATTCATGTGTGTGTATTACAGTGACGACTTTCATAGACTTTATAAATGAAATATTATCTAGGTATATCTTTTTACACTTAATAGTACTACCATGCAATTTTTTCCGCCTTCCATCAATAAGGTAATGAATGATATTTCTAAAAATATTGTATAGGAACTGCAAACTACAATATATATATATAATACATATTTTGCGGGTTCATCCGTGTTAAAAACTTTTAATATTAATATACTAACATTTCGACTTGGTCACACAAGCCATCCACAGAGTTATAAAAGGTAGAAAGACGGTTGTAGAGGCGCTACAATCACTGATTTGAATAAAATGTTAAAATTCCACCAATAGCAAAAAATGTTAAATTTAGGAATGTTTTTTAAAAAAATCTTTCCAAATAGGAGAAAGTTTGCATGTATCATCTCGCTTATTGATACAATCTGGCCTTTTAAGTAGCTCAATAGCTTCTCTAATTTTGCATTGGTAGAGATTATCACAGCTTGTGATAATCTCTACCAATGCAAAATTAGAGAAGCTATTGAGCTACTTAAAAGGCCAGATTGTATCAATAAGCGAGATGATACATGCAAACTTGATAATCTCTACCAATGCAAAATTAGAGAAGCTATTGAGCTACTTAAAAGGCCAGATTGTATCAATAAGCGAGATGATACATGCAAACTTTCTCCTATTTGGAAAGATTTTTTTAAAAAACATTCCTAAATTTAACATTTTTTGCTATTGGTGGAATTTTAACATTTTATTCAAATCAGTGATTGTAGCGCCTCTACAACCGTCTTTCTACCTTTTATAACTCTGTGGATGGCTTGTGTGACCAAGTTTAAACGTTAGTATATTAATATTAAAATTTTTTAACATGGATGAACCCGCAAAATATGTATTTTATGTATTTAACCTGTGCAAATCTTCGTTTTAACATATATATATAATAGAAATGAGAAGATAATATTCATGTAAATAGAAATGACTTTTAATCTTTGGTGTTACCAACAAATTATCAATTACTACTAATTGCAATTCCTAAGGCCAAACCATTTATTATAATAACAATCCATGGAAAATTTAATTCAACATATACATATATAATAAATTTGTGAAGTTTTAGCATTAATAAATGTTAATTTCATGATCTGATTCTAGATTGGATTAAACTTGAACTTCTTGGTTTTCTTCTCAAGTAAATAATCTTATTCATTATCATAATGACAATCTATCTATTCTTATCTATAGACTAAAACAAAAATGAAAAACTATTCAAATTCTCATTAAATAACAAAAGCCACATCTGATGGATATTTCACTTCTTCATTAATTCTCTATGAGTGGCTGACTGATTTTTAAAAAAAAATTTGAATGTTACCAAAACTTGCAACATCATAAAAATACAATATGGATTTTCATAGGATTCGTCTTTCCCCAGTAAATCACTAATTCATCATTTCTATTAGAATCTAAAACACTAATTTTGCTAAATGTTTTTGACAATTGTTTTTCTTCAAAGTGTAAATATTGTCACTTTTTATTTTGCAATATGTATTATCTTTTAACAAATAATGTAATATTAAATATGTTTGATAGGACAAAATAATAATAATAATAATAATAATAATAATAATAATAATAATAATAGTAGTAGTAGTAGTAGTAATAGTAGTAGTAGTGGTAGTAGTAGTAGTAGTCATAATAGTAGTAGTAGTAGTAGCAGTAGTAGTAGTAGTAATATAATTCTGCAGAAAACAGTCCATTTGTGTACAACGATGCTAACAATCTCTAGTTTTTAATGCTCCAAAAGTACTAAAAACCTCAGCCTGACAAGGTAAAAACCTTTCTCTGATATACTTTTTTCAATTTCCACAAGTTCTTAACTAATTAATATTTTTGTTACATTTTTCATTCAAAATTTCAATTAAAATTAAGTAACCCAGCAATAAATTAGAAAACAATATTGTGACAAAGTTCTCACATGACCAGAAAAAGCCTGCCACCAATATTACCAATTCAAAGTTTCAAAGTCCAAAGTTTAGTAAACATACATCTTGTTTTAATTTTATTGTAACAAATTCCGATTTTTTTTTAGAAAAAAAAAATCAGTTTCAAGTTCCCCAGGGAGCAGTTCACTTGCTCACAAAAATTAATAAGTTTTGTTTTTTTATATTTAAAAAGTATGCAAAATCTTAGCTAATCGAAGTAAAAAAAACTACTTTCATATACCTTTTTCAATTTTCAATCAGTTGACAACTTACTTCTAATTTTGTATTACATTTTTCATTCAAATTTTGAATTAAATTCTAGTTCTTTATGGATATTTTTTTAAAAAAATCACATGACCAATGCCTATTAATAGTAATACTAGCACAAAGTTTCAAAATCCAAAGGTCAATCACACATCTGCTTAATTTTAATGTTATTGTAATAAACTTCGATCTCTGTTTAGTAATAAAAATTTGATCTCTAGTTCCCCAGCAATCAGTTTACTTGCTTACAACCAAGTTAACAAGCTCTGGCTTTTTATGCTTATAAAATACTTAAAACCTTAGGATAATAAGATATAAAAAAACTAACTAATGCTATATTTTTTTTTTTTGATTTCCAATCAATGGATAACTTATTTTTAATTTTATGTTATATTTTTCATTCAAATGTTCAATTTACATCAAGTTACTATGGATAATTTTTAAAAAAACATAAGATATTTCTAATACCAATGCTGAGCCTAAATACCTACACAGCTTTCATCATGTCTCCCTATGTCTGGATTATCTATGAATCTAAACCTTAAACTGCATCAAAAGCTTCATTCAGCCAACACAGCAAGCTCCAGATCCAGAGTCTGACCATCCTCCCACAAACAACTATTCATCAATTGCAATCAATTGTAACATAGATGTTCCATTACTCTCCTTTGGAAATCTGGGCACTCTATCCACGGATCTCATACTTAAATCTCATCAAAAGCCTTAACCTGCCTCCATCTCTAACACAGCCATATCCAGAGTCTGCCCAATCTGTCCAATTCAACAATTGCAACCAATTCTAATATAGCTGTATCACCACACTCTCTCGAGTATTCATCTATTCAAATGCACCAGAAAGCAGGCATAGCATGGTTAACAAAACCTCCTCACTAATTATGAAAATGATCACTCCATTCCTTCTATCCATACCAACACATCCCCAACCCACATACCCAATGAAACCAAGAGAAAATCTGATCCCTCAAAAAAATCTGGCACCCTAAAAAGTCAAAAATAACACATTTATTCAATATTAGCGTCTGTAGACCTTACAGACAACTGCCACACTCCCATGAAAATTGCTAGTTCCTCACCTGTGTTATTCAGACAACCCAATATATAAAAACTATATCTATTTTGCATATGTAAATACAGCAATCCAGAGCATGTAAAATTCATGTAATCTTATGTAAATCAATAAATCAACTTTTACATATGTAAACCTATGCCTACAGGTTGCTCATGTAGCCACAGCTATGTAAAACTCTTGTAACTAATCCATTGTTTGCAAAAATCCCTCCAGTCTTGGATAAATCAATAAACTAACTTTCACATATGTAATGCAACTGAAGAAATCCAAGCTATATAAAGCCTTCGTAATTAATCCAGAGCATGTAATAATTTCTGTAATCTCATATAAATCAACTTTCACATATGTATAACTAGAGATTGCTGATGTATACCACAGCAATCCAAGCTATGTAAAATCCTTGTAACTAATCTACAGCATGGAAAAATTTATGGGTAAACTAATAAAGCAAATTTTATATATGTAAGCCTACAACTGTAGATTGCCCATGTAAACACAGCAATCCAAGCTATGTAAAACCCCTGTACCTAAGATAAACAAAGCTTGTAATTGAATAATAATAATAATAATAATAATAATAATAATAATAATAATAATAATAATAATAATAATAATAATAATAATATCACATGATCACCATCTCTATACTAGCACATAATTGCTGTAAACAAAGGCAAAACTCTTCACACAGTAGTGCCACTCTGTGCTAAACAGAGTAATCAATGGATGCCAGAAGGCTTGTGCATAAAATTCCTATCTACTTCCTACTCATCCAATATCCCCAGACTAGTTTCTGGCTTGTGGCCATCATCAGTGAGGAGCCTTGGATCTGAGAGCACTGCACCTAGATCTTAGGATCTAATGCAACCCTCCAGAAGCCACCTTTTAACTCTACTTTACTACAAAACTATGAGAATGAAATTGAAAACATTGTTAATATCTTCAATCTAAGCTCAATAGCTTATAAAGTCATATGGGTCTGAACTCAATTCAGCACCCATACATTTTGGTGTCTTTGGCTCTTAAACAACCATAGCCATCACTATCCTATTAGGCAGGATTGGTGTTAAACCACTAAACATCACATGATCACCATCTCTATACTAGCACATAATTGTTGTAAATAAAGGCAAAACTCTCCATACAGTAGTGCCACTCTGTGCCAAACAGAGTAATCAATGGATGCCAGAAGGCTTGTGCATAAAATCCCTATCTAGTGCCTACTCATCCAATATTCCCAGCCTAGTTTCTGGCTTGTGACCATCATCAGTGAGGAGCCCTGGATTGATAGGGATTTTATGCACAAGCCTTCTGGCATCCGTTGATTACTCAGTTTGGCACAGGGTGGCACTACTGTATGGAGAGTTTTGCCTTGATGGTGATCATGTGATGTTTAGTGGTTTAACACCAATCCTGCCTAATAGGATAGTGGTGGCTATGGTTGTTTAAGAGCCAGACACCAAAATGTATGGGTGCTGAATTGAGTTCAGACCCATATGACTATATAAGCTATTGAGCTTAGATTGAAGATATTAACAATGTTTTCAATTTCATTCTCATAGTTTTGTAGTAAAGTAGAGTTAAAAGGTGGCTGCTGGAGGGTTGCATTAGATCCTAAGATGTAGGTGCAATGCTCTCAGATCCAAGGCTCCTCACTGATGATGGCCACAAGCCAGAAACTAGTTTGGGGATATTGGATGAGTAGGCACTAGATAGGGATTTTATGCACAAGCCTTCTGGCATCCATTGATTACTCTGTTTGGCACAGGGTGACACTACTGTATAGAGAGTTTTGCCTTTGTTTACAATAATAATAATAATAATAATAATAATAATAATAATAATAATAATAATAATAATAACAATAATAATAATAATAATAATAATAATAATAATAATAATAATAATAATAATAATATCATCATCAACAACAATAACAACAATGGGAATTTTTATTATATGTTTAAAACAATAAGTGTGATGATGAAAAGTAACACTTTTTAAATTTTTAAAATAAATTGTATAGCATAAATATTTATGAAATAATTTATTATTGTTACAATAGAGTATGAAAGAAACATTTTAGTTAAAAAATAATTGATGATTAGTTAGTTGTTTAATAGCAAAAACAAATTTGTGAGTGCTCGAATAATTCCTATCTATTAATTTAGTAATATGTAACATTCAAGATATATTTAAAGATTGACACTGAAACCAGTAACTATATCATATTTTTATAGATGAGCAGCATATGTTTATATATTTTTTAAGAAACATTCTAAATAATATAATACACTAAAACTCTAGAAATAAAATAAAAGTATTAATTTATAAATTAGCAAAGAATATATAAGCAGAGTAAAAATTATTACAAACTTAAATATAACCCGAAATTTTGTGATGATGGCATTCTAGGTGTATTTATATATTGGACTATTTCCATCATCTAATAAGTGTATTGAATGTCTTTAGAAAAATTTTACTTTATTTAAATATTCCAAATACATTCATCTGTTAATAATAGCACATAAAACAGGTTAGTATACCCACAATGTTTCAAGAGGTATTATTCTTCCCTCTTCTTCAAGTGTTGCTGGCCTGACCAGCGACAGTACTAGCAAGGGATTCGAACATGGACCCTTAGATTTTGAGACAACAATCTGTATAAATTTTATATACTTATCTATAAGGTTCCTCCTGATTTCTCCACTCTTTCCAAAGAGCAAAGTTGATTAGTGGTTTTCATACATTATATATAGTCACACTAGGTTGTGTTATGGAGCTTTTGCCATTGTCATGTGAGCAGCTTCTTTAAATTGTCTTTGTACTTTTTCTTCTCTATTCAATATTTTTTGTGTTTTCCCAATTGGGTCCAGGTTCTAATCTCATGCTAGTACTGTCACTGGTC
Source organism: Epiperipatus broadwayi (assembly GCA_028023455.1). Taxonomy (NCBI): domain Eukaryota; kingdom Metazoa; phylum Onychophora; class Udeonychophora; order Euonychophora; family Peripatidae; genus Epiperipatus; species Epiperipatus broadwayi. The sequence goes on from JAQFVV010000001.1 coordinate 18,318,103, forward strand.
AGGTCAGCAACACCTGCGGAAGGAGGGAGAATAATACCTCTCAAATTGTTGTACTTACTAACAGTTGAATGTATTTGGAATATTTAAATAAAGTTAAATTTTTCTAAAGACATTCTATACATATATTAGATGATGGAAATAGTCCAATATAAGAATACAATTAAATATAACCAAATTAAAAATATATCATGTGACATTCAAAGGTTGGTATAGTTTTATATTAGAGATAGAATTGATTTTATTAATAATTCTATTAAAAATTTTAGATGTGTTCATAATAAAAACATAAACTACAAAAAATGAATTTCAATTGCTTTTAATTTAGATAATAATGCAAATCTATAAGTGAAGACTCTATTACTTTGGCATAGTATGTGGCACATAAATAACTTTAATTGGTTAAAAATGTAAAGAACAAAATTTATACAGAATAAGAAAATAATGTTACTTATCGAATGATGTTTTTTATATATCAGTAAGTAAATCAAGTGTTTTAATGGTTCTCATTTATTATTAAAAAAATAAAGCACAACATAGTTACACAATGTGGTGTGTTTTTTCATTAATTAACTTGTAGTGGAACACTTTTATAAACTGTAAGAGTACAATGGTGGTGTATTGGTTAATTGTGTCCACTGAAATTCACGTTTTTGCATCAAACACTAGTATTTATTTTCTAGAATTTAGGCTTCATTTGATGGAGTTTAAGATTCATTTGATGATAAAAGCTGGAATTAAAATAATACTGGTTTATTAATTTAAATAAAATCTGAAGATGCTACTATCATACAGAAAAACTTATTACAAGTGAACTGACAATGTTGCTGATTGTTAGTTTTTTTGTTGTCATGCTTGAAAAACTTGAGAGCTTTTGAGACTACTCATGTTTTTGCTTAGATTTCAAAAATAAAACCACATATTTTCCATAGATAGTTTATATATTCGTGATTATTTTTGCAAAATAATTGTAAAATATTTATTTGTAGCAAAAATAATGTGATTAAATTTTACTCAAAAATATTAACTTTTAGAAAATAGAGCACTATTCATATTATGTATTTCAGTTTATTACTTTTTTTACATATATATTTGCAAAATTGAAATTTTACTTTTAAAAATGATTTCCAGTTATAAATTTATATTTCTAAAAAGATTATGAAAATATAATAAGGAATAAAAGTTAATTTGAGAAAATAAAATCTTGGAAATTTAACCCAACCACCTGATAGGTTGTGAAAAAAAATATAATAGTTAAAAAGTTAATACACAGTCACAACTTTATTTGTGATATTGATAATGTTGATACTATCATAAAAAAATAAAATATAAAATAAAAATAAAAGTTACATTTAATAGTAAGAAAATTAATCTGGTAAATTATCAGAAAGTAAATGTAACAACTACATGGAACTTGTAATGCCATATGATTTTTTTATTTGATCATAAGTGTATTGTTAATAATTATGATTATGTAATCAAAGATACTTCTTGCAGAGACTTGGCTAATTTACTGAGTAATATTTTCTTTTAGATTGATAGTTTTACACACACCCACATACATATATTAATTCTAATTTTCTTATGGATAAATGATGAATTTATAGCATAATATCCAGGATCTTCCATGTAATAAAAACATAATAGTTAAAATAGCTGGTGTTTCAGTACAATAACAAGTACTTTCCTGAGAGCTTTTTTTTCTTCTCAAAACATAAGAATATATGTATGTGGTGAGATTTAAATTATTTTTTTCTTTTGTTATTTTTTCTCATTCTGAAATTCTATTGGTTGAGAAGTTTTAAAAAATATTTTATCCTCCAATTGCTTTCCCCAAATATTGTTATTTTTCCTTAATTCACACTTTTCGTTTATGCTCTTAGTTCTTTTAAAATTTTTTATAGTTTCCCTTAGCAAATATATATATATATATATATATATATATATATATGGTTGCTATATATATATATATATATATATATATATATATAGCAACCAGTAACCATCTAAACATTCGCAGTAAAGATAGTAATCAATATTTCTCACTGCTGTCAAGGCAATCTTCTCACCTTTTAATAGCAAGAATGAAAATCCATTCTTACGAATGGTCCATTGAATATATATGGACACTTAAAGATTGCAACTTGACTACAGTGTATGAAATATTGATACAATGAAGTTTAAATAAACCTCTTTAAACATGAAATAAGCACGTCACTGTAATGCAGACGAATAAATAGTCAATAATAACATTATAAATTGCAATACTTTTAAATTGCTCATGTATTATTTAGAAATAATAAGTGAAATAGTGCTTAAAGCTAATTGGGATAATGATATAATTAAATAGCAACCAGTAACCACCTAAACATTCACAGTAAAGATAGTAATCAATATTTCTCACTGCTGTCAAGGCAACCTTCTCACCTTTTAATAGCAAGAATGAAAATCCATTCTTACTAATGGTCCATTGAATATATATGGACACTTAAAGATTGCAACTTGATTATATATATATAATTAAAATCACCCCAAATCCAAACTTCAACCAGACTAGCCAAAAAAATAAAAGCAAAAACACAAACAATGGTTTCACTGCTACAATAAAACTTCTCAAGTGTAAAGAACTACAAAACAACACCATGTTTATATTAAACATTATCCACAATTCCATTTCCTTCCCATTCATCCTTAATATTAAAAGAACTTTTAAATAAGTTAATTGCTCCAGAATAACAAATTTTCAATAATAATGATTTCTTTAATTCCTCTTTTTATTTCATTTTCTCTCAAAGAAGACAACCTTAGTCAAGCATTGTTATCCAAGAGGTCAGCGCAGCTGCCTTGTAAGCAAGTAGTTGGTTGCAGATGGTTGTTGTGGGTTCACCTCCTGGCCAATGCTATGACATATGAAAAAAAAAAAGAAGACAACCTTAGCTTCATCAAAATTAATAAAAAAATAATACAAAGCAGAACTAAGATATTTATTTCTAACCCTACTTTTATGTACCTTTATTATTTGATATAAACTCAAAGTACTCTGAGCTATATAAATCTTCTTACAAAAACAAGGGATAATATACACTACACCAGTAATAGACTTCCTATCAAAAATTTGCTTTGTATTATATAATAAATTATTCAAAGTAATACCCATTTTCCAAGAAATTTTCTTCCTTCCAAACAAATTACTATTTTTACATACAATTTTATAATTGTTTAATGTTTATTATATATATATATATATATATATATATCTGTGTGTGTATCATTAAAACCAATCAACACTTAAACAATCCCAATATCAATATCAATCAATAATTTCTAAGTGTTATCATAGCAACCTCCTTTTAACAATAAGTGTAAAATCTCACTCATATTAATTATCTAATATACTTATATAGACAGTAAAGATTGCAATTTGACCACAGAGATTGAAATTATTGCTACACAAAAGCTTAAATAAACCTCTTTAAAAAGATAAAGCATATTCTGAATGCTGACTAATAAATAGTCAATTATAACATTACAAACTGCAATTATAAATTTAAAATTGCACTCAAAGTACTATTTAAATAATAAATATAATAATGTTTAAGGCTAAATAGGTTTATAAAAAATCATAAAAACTGTCAACACTTAGATAATCCCATTATCAATAACAATCAACAATTTCTAATTGTTGTCAAGGCAAACTCCTTTTAACAATAAGGGTAAAACCTCACCCTTATATATATATATATATATATATATCAATGTGAAAAATACTCATACAGAGTTTAAATATAAAATTTAATAATATTCATTGTATTGAGTATACTTTTGATGATTTCATGTCATATTCATTGTCAGTCTTCTATCATATTTATTACATATGGCTAATAAAGTAGCAAAAATATGCTTGGATAAATTTAATGTTGTATTCAGAATTCCCATAAATTTATAAAAGCTCATTAACAATACAAAGGACAAAATTTTAACACTGGACCATGCCAAGGTGATCTATGCTGTAAACATCAGCCAAAAAGACTGTCCATATGTACATTGTCATAAGACCAGGGTAAATCTTAGAACTAAAATGATTCAACATTAATTAATGTATAAAAAATCTAAGATTAAGCCTGAAGCATTTAATTCATCTGTCTTTTATAATCATGATGTCTATAGTTGTGATAGGAGTGCTGTTTAAGATATGGGTGAAGAAAAAAACAATCACAAATATAAAATAAAAGATCAGGGGTTCATTACCCAAAATGAATATATAATGAACTAAAGAACTAATAGTAATTAAACCATCAAAAAATGAGTGTTTTTTTTAGACTGACCAAGAATATGACATGAAAGCATTGAAAGTATACTCTGTATAATAAATATTATTAAGTATTATACTTAAACTATATACTAATATTTTTCACATTAATATTTAGAATGACAGAGTATTGAAATATAATTATATATATATATATAGACAGAGTATGGATATATATATATATATATATATATATTTATATATATATATATATATATATATATAGACAGAGTATGGAAATATATATATATCATTAAACACCAATCATCATTTAAATAATCCTAATAGCAATAACAATCAACAATTTCAAACTGTTGTCAGGGCAGCTTCCTTTTAACAATAAAGGTTATTGATATTGGGACTGTCTAAGTGTTCATTGCTGTTTAATGATTACTTTCAAACTCATTTAGCCTTGAGTATTATTTTTATTTCATTATAATCAGTATTAGATACAGTGAAAAGTTGTGAGGAGTATAAAGTTAATTAGAAAGGGAGATATCTGGAGTATAGATTATTTGATCATAAATATAATTTTAATTAAGCTTAATAATAATGCACATTTGTGTGAGCGTGTTTGAATTTCATAAAGGTAAATTTTTATAACATTAATTTACTCAATAAAAGATTTAAATTTCCAACATTAATTTAATTAATAGAAAAATTTAAATTCAGTTATAAAAAACATTATTTTAAATATTTTTTCATTGATTAAAAATAAAGGTTTGTTTTGTAATTTTAAATTCTAAAAGAATTTATTCATTAGCAGATTTGTTCCAATTAAATTTTTTTTATCTTAAAATTAAGATGATTAATTAATTACATTTAAGATTGGTTGGTATGCAAGGTGAGAAATAACCTAAAATTGTTTTTCATTTCCATATAAGATAAAGACCACATGCAATTTTTTATTCCTCTACTCAGACTTTATGTTTATGTGGTAATCTGTGCTTAAATATATGGTATTATATTATTTTTCTGGATTACTCTTTAAAACAAAAATAGTTATCCAAAAAGAACTTCTATTTCAGCCACTATAAAGTATATGAGAAACCTCAACTCTAAGAAAAGTATATAATAAGTGAAAAAGAATTCATGAATAAATAACCAAAAAACCGTTAGGATAACTCTGTCTTCAATTAGTGTGGTATCCTGGTTATTGTCTTTCATGTTTATTTACTATTAATCATCCTCAAATTAACTTAAAAGAATTTGTCAAGTAAAACATTTAAAATAATGCAATTTTTCTCGTGTATAGTGTTGCGCAAAAAATAAAACATTGTTGACAATATTCAAAATATTTCAAAATTAATAGATGATTTATATTGCTATTTAAAAGTCACCTGAAAATCTACATAAATCACAAAAGCTATGCATCAAGCATAAAACTACTTAAGACTGTGATTTATTTCTAATTTTTTTTATATAGACTTAAAAAACCAATCATTTAAATGCTCAACTATATGTACTACAAATGTAATTTGTTTAACTTTTCCCCCCACAACTAGTTTAATTTTACATGACATGAATCGCACAAGCTTACACAAGCTATTAAAACCATATAGTAGTGCCATTTAGTGCAAGTGATAATAATAATCATTGGATGCAAGAAGATGTATGAGTAAAATCCCTATTTACTGTCTATTCATCCAATATCCTCCAGACTATTTTCTAACTTGTGGCTTTCATTAGGGAGGAGTCTTGGATATGAATGCACCGCAAGTAAATATTAGGATCTAATGTATCCCAGTCACCTTTTACCTTTTTAGTTAACTATAAAGCTATGAATCGAAATTGGAAAACTTTCAATTTGAACCCATAGCTTTATAGTTAACTAAAAAGATAAAAGGTGTATGTTGCAGAGTTGTATTAGATACTAAGATTCTAATGATGTGCTCTAAAATCTAATGCTCCTCACTGGTGACAGTCACAAGCTAGAAACTTGTCTAGAGATAATGGATGAAAAGGAATTAACAGGAATTTTATGAACAAACTTTCTTGCATCTATTACTTATTTTGGCCTGCACTGCTACTGTATGAAGAATTTGTCACTAGTTAAAATACTAGATAAAACTTACTAAGAGGAACGATTAATACTAATGCTATAGTAAACTACAGTTGAAAAAAAAAGCAGTCATGTATAATTTTGAAATGTATTTCTAAATATTTATTGTGAAAGAAATTTTATTTTTACATATTCAATATTTAGATACTTTTAAAATATTAGAGTATTACTTACATATATAAAAAAAGATGAATGAGTTTTGATATATTTTTAAAAAATGCAGAGCTTCGTGATTGACAAATATGCATGTAGTGAGTAAAATTGGGATTATATTAAACATGGAACTATTTACAATTTGGGCATGAGTGAATGTGTGTGTATTTTAAAAAAAAGTTTTAATTTATAACATACGTAGAGAATAGATAAAAATATAGTGAGTTATTAATTTGAAATTATGTTTTAAAAAATGGAATCTACAAAACTGATTATAATTTCATCATAATTTTAAAAAATGCTGAATAAAGAAAACAGGTTTTGATTGCTATCCTTAGAAGAAAAATAATTTACATCTTATTGCCCATAGTTATATATAGTTTGAATTAATTATAGTTGAATACGAGCAGAATAATTTAAAACGTTAAATGCAAATCATGTGTTTATGTTACGGAATAATATTTTTTATAATATAGTTATTTATCATTTGTAGTCAATAAAAATATTTACTATTAACCATAACTCTTTATATAAGCTAAGAGAAGACTTGATCAGGGATTTATTTCTAATTACTTTTCACCTCTACTATGAATCCTACTTAGATATCTGAATTCCTAAATTTATGAATATTGCCTTAGAAAGAAAGTGATTTATATTTTTCATATGCAATTAATGTAACTCTGCTGTACATATTTAAAAAAATGTTATTACGTAGCTTGCATGTTGACTAAGAATTGAAAATTTTTTATGTATTGGTTCTATTTAAAGAATGTTCCTTTATGTCGTGATCATATTTAGTTCTTAGCAATTTTATTAATTAATTCTATCTATAACATATTTCAAGTCTGATATCTTTCAATTGCATTATGCAGTATGGACAATGCCCTTAATATGATGAGGTGAAATGATTGGTTATGAAGATTAAGAAAATTTAAAGTTATAATCAAAAATTATGTCAGCAAGGAAAGAATTTGTGAAAGATTCCAAACTCACAAACATATTCATATATAAGTTAAATTTAAGAGAATATGTGTAACAAGTTCACAACATGGTTAGAGTAACATTAGATTTAAGAAGATAAATAGCATCAAAATAATAAACTTGTAGTTACACTTCAAAAGTAAATTATTTCAAGAAAAAAATAATTTAGGTTGTATGAGTGAAAAGTCAAGTTAATTTAAAAATATGTGTTATATTTAACTTATAGCTTGTGAAACTGATATTAAAAAAACTTGTAGAATATTAATATTCTGTACATGAATTTGAAGTATAAGATATTGCATCATCAACTATTAGGAGCATTACACATAGCTTGTAATAAATAAATGTACTATGATATTTATTAAACTAATATATTATGTCTATTTTAGTAGAGATTTCATTCAATGTGCAAAAGAAATTCTTGATGCTATGACATAAGTTGGAAATAATTTATATTTTATGATGATTATAGAATGATATAATAGATGTGGATTATTCAGAAGATAATCCTTAAATGGTAATGATTTAATTATTTTTATTTATTTTATAGTAATGATATCAAATGTAGTGAGTATAGTTGCAATTCAGATACCACAGAAATTTCAGATATAATGTACTTTTTGGAAATAATTAGAGTTTAAACCAATTTAAATCACTTTCCAGGTTCTGAGAGAAATTGATGGTGTCTAACCAAACTATTAAAAGCTGCCAATGGTTTTGTAGTATCTCCTCCCCAGCTCTTCGGGGATTTAGTGAATATATTGGTTAAACATTTAATATTATTTCATATGTTACTTGCATCACCTCTATAATGGTCTTCTTAAAAATAATATTTTTTATCTAGATGATGGCAGGTGCTATTGATTACACACTGGAAAAATCCTATATATATATAACATTAAATGTAGTTCAATCAATAAAATAAATTAATGAATTATAAAAATTAAATTTAAAATAAAATAGATTTCATTAAAACTCTCCATTAAAAAAATAAAATCAATTTCTTTATTAATATTATCTATGTCAAGTAATTATTGAGATTTAAAAATATTTTTAAAAAAAATATATATATTTTTAAAAGTTAAAATTCTAAAACTAAATTTGTCTTGAGGATAATCATTTTAAATATATCTTCTGAACATATAAACTTCACTTTTGTAATTTTTATACTACTTTGTGATGTGATGTGATGTGATGTACTGTAGTTACTCCTTAAACGAAGTCAAGAATCTCTCAGCAATTATACCAAGAAAAACTTGTTAGCTACTTAATTTTACATTCCCCAGTCTAATTTTTCCCATATTCTGCTCCATCCCATTTCCACAACATAATCTTTGTCAACTCTACAGCCTTTATATCTAAACCCCCCTTATCTTTTTCCAAACCCAGCATAAAAATCAATAATCTACTTTCTGTATAATCACTTTTTTCATATTTATTTTCCCATAACTTCATTATATGTGCCCTTTCTGTTTTCAAGCATTCACATTCAATTAACAAATGCCTAATATTTTCTATTTCTTCTTTACATAATTTACAAAATAAATCACCCATTTTTTTTCCATTTACATGTATATTCTCTTGTAGCTAAAAATCCCATTCGAGCCTTAAATAATAAACTACTTTCCTTACTATTATCATATATTAACTCACACCTAATATTCTGTTTATTTCTATATGTATTTAAACTCTTTTTACTCTCCATACTATTTCTCCATCTCTCTAACTCTATATTCTTTATTAATAAATCTATTCTTCTATCCCATTCCTTACTACCACAACACTCAACAATCCTCTTAACACAATCATCCCATCTTTTGTATAATTATACTGATATAAATTCTTTATCTAAATCTTTTGCATACTGCATTACCTTTATAATTTTATAAACAATAGTGCCTCTAGTGTTTTGATATAATAATAGAGTCATAGAATTGGGAATTTATTGAGTGTTTTTATGGTTTCATGGGGACTGGGAGAAATGAAAAAAACCTAAAGTGGGCTTGCTTTTACAATCATTTATTAAGATATTTGGCTTTTTTTTTTAAATTACAAAGTTAACATATATTTTATTTTGATATTTTAATTTTTTTTTAAATCTAAAGGTGTTAGGGTAAACAAAAATGTGATGACTTTAAAGTATTTGGCCATATTTTGATGTCTTTGCTCTTTGTTTTAGGACTTCACATGTTTTGTAAGATTACTTTGAGAAAATCTTTTAATGACTAAAAACTTCATTTTTTATGTTTATTAAGATTCATAATTATTTTTGCATAATAATTGTATAATAATTATTAAAAATTAAAAGTTTACTTGATTACACATTTATATATATATATGTGTGTGTGTATATATATTTTTATTATATTTTATATAAAAATGTGTGTGTGTGTAAAATAAATAAAAATATCCGTTAATTAAAAAAATAATATTGTAATTATAATTGAAATAATATTTTTAAACGGTTTATAAACAATTCAAACAATCTTTAAATCCGCAGAAGTACTTTCGGTTACTTTCAAACCTGCCTCAACTGCTATTAAATTCAATAGCAGTTGAGGCAGGTTTGAAAGTAACCGAAAATACTTCTGCGGATTTAAAGATTGTTTGAATTGTTTATAAACCGTTTAAAAATATTATTTCAATTATAATATATATATATAAGCATAATATTAACAAAGCAAATTACAAAGTTATAATAAACCTGCACTTTCAAACTGATCACTATCATATCACCACTGACTTCTTTTAGACTATATTGCAATAACATAAAATTATTAAAAGGAAATAATATTTAAAGTATAATTTCATAAATTTATCAGATATTGATATTTATTCATTCAAATTTGAAACACAAATGTCTTTATAAATCAATCTTCTGCTCACAATCATTGAATAATAAAACTGTTCTTTGTTTTTATTACAATATAATTTTTGAAATATTTGCAAAGTTCAAATATTATTTTTTAGAATTTATTTCATTTGTAAATATAAATTTCTATTAAATAAATTCCAATTTATTATATTATGATATAAAAAAATAGTTCAATACTAAAATCATATATTGAAAGCTTACAAAATTCTCACAAAAGTAAAAACAAATCTGTCACAAAGCAGAAGGGTTAGGGGTCCTGGATCATTTTATGTCATAGATAATAGCCCAACTTTCTCACTCTCAGACTTGAACTTTTATGAAGTAGCAGTGAAGTAATGTTTGATTTATTTATTTATCATAATAATCATCAACAGTAGCAACTGAGTATATATATATATATATATATATGACAATAGATGGTGTTCTACCAAAACACCGTCAAGCGTATGTTTTGTTTACATAAACATCAGAGGAAGCATTCACTATCTCTAACTTTAATTCCACTTTCAGATCATGATTTCAAGCTATTTGCTATCATCAGTGAAAGACTGACGATAGCACATAAACGTCAGAGGAAGCATTCACTATCTCTAACTTTAATTCCATATGCTTGACAGTGTTTTGGTAGAATGCCATCTATTGTCATAAATACAAGCGTTAGCAAGTTTTAACTTGTGTTTTTTTGTTTATATATATATATATATTGTAAGGATTTATCCCAATCAAATCCTTAGAATATGTGGTTTTTTAAAAAAGAGAATAGGAATATTATTTTTCTTAAATCAGAAATAAATGTCTTATGATTTCCATACATATTTGTTGTGCTTAGATGTGTTTATTTTTAAAGAAAAAAACATTTTAAATTTGTTGTTTGCTAAAGTTACTATTTATTTACCATAATATTTTAAATGCAGCACAAATATAATAATATGGTATACAAATTATAGGTTAAATTACTATTAATAATTACTTTAGTTATAATAATGACAATAGAATGTGTGTGTGTATGTGGATATGTGGTAAAATATGGAGAAGTGCTTTATTTATTTTTATAAAATTTATTTAAAATTATTTATTTTATTTTTATTAAATACAAATATTTTGAAGTTTTATTCTAAATGTGGCAACATTCAAAAAAGTTATCATTGAGTGTGTGTGCAAATCTTTATTTTCAACAATAGACTATTACAAAAGATGTGAGAATCATGCTATCTTTTCGATGGATGTCATAAAGAAGAAAATTGAATAGAAATAAAAGAAATATTCAAAAAAAAGTTAGTTTTACCTTTTGCTTTTGTCATTGACTATTGTTTTGCTATTTTGCCATTATATAGCTTAATTATAAAAATTATTATAATGTATGAACAAATAATAAATATGCATAGCAAGAAGCCAAGTTTTTTTAAGTTTTGCTAAACCATTATGCATTGCTTTGCCAATTACATTGGGTGGAGAAAAATTTTTAAGATACATATTTAAAAACATGGAAAATAAAAATAAAAAAACTATTTGAATATTAGATGTGATATGTTGGACTATTTCCATCATCTATGAGTGAGTGCTGAATGTTCAGAAAATTGTAAAACTTATTTAAACTTTCCATATACAAACAATTTGTTAGTAATAACATACAAATACACAACACGGGGTAGTAATTACAGAACATTTCAAGTAGTATGATTCTTCACTCTTCTTCAAGTGTTGCTGGCCTGATATGCACAGTGACTTTCAACATTCATTCATAGATGATGGAAATAGTTCAACATATCACATCTAATAATATACCATCATCACAAACCTTCATGCAAATATTCGAATATCTCTAGGAGAAAGATGTTAACATCTCGATTGATTTAAATTTTCTAATCATTTCCAAGAACTGCTAATTAGAGTTATTTGCTTGTTGTAACTCTCTTTAAAAATAAGTGCTCAAACAATAGACTATACAACTTTAAAATTGTTCATCATTCAAAATAATGGTTCTTTTTTTGAAATCTTCACATCTATCTATTTGGCACAGGATAAGGATTCTCATAGAACTTTTAAGAACTTTAAAAAATAATAATAAAGAAAAATGTCAATATATTATTACTATTATTATTATTTCCATGTTTTATTTTAGCATTCTCCGATTGAAAGTTTATAATAATTAAGAACAAGTATTTACATTTATTTAATATTGGTATCATCTATTTCCCATACAATCCACATCTTTATTTGTGAGTCAATAAACTAACTTTAGATGCATGTAATTTAATTGTTTAACAAAGGTTACCTAGATTATAAAATTATTTTTTTGATATCTAACTTATAATAATTTAGTTTAGACATTTATAATATGTCTTCAAAGTTGAATAGAGTTCATCATAGTTTTTTCATATTAGAATAGTAGAGTTAAGATATTTATAAAATTAGATAATAACAATTAACCAAGCCTTGAGATAAACTTACATAAATGTTATTTGTATATTTATAATAATAGTGGTTATATCTTAGTTGCGTTATAGCACACATTTATTTATTTTTTTTTAGTTATATATATATATATATTTAGTGAAGTATATGCATATGCTCCTATAGTATTTGCTTTATATTTTAGCCTCTCGATAAAATGACCTGTTATCGTAATGGTCTTTAAAAAAAATAGTGCTTGTAACAATCATTTATGTAAATTATGCAGAAGTAGTAAAATTGAAGGAGTTAAATATGAATTATTAGACATTCACCTGACAAAATATATTTGTAATGTTATTTAAATTTATTTTATGTTTAATTTTTTTTATTCTAAATAAAATAGATAATTTTTGTTAACACTTTAGAGTCAAGATATAAGGTAATTGTTGAACTAAAATAATGCTGCGTCTAAATGCGTAATATTATAAACTATTTATTTCTTTGTAATAAACTGGAAATAGTAAAGACAGATATAATTCAACTAGAAAATCAATAAATTATTATTATTATCGTGTTGTTTAAAGTAAATAAAAATGAATATATTTATTAATTAAACTTGACTTCGTATTTGTTTTATTTATTTACAAGATTATATCACTTATCAAAATTTTAGATCACATTATCATAATTGCTGATATAGATATTTAGTTTATCTTGAGATAGTCAAACCAACTTTTAAATATATTCTGAACTTAATTATAGTGGATTTTACCATAACATATACAAAATACATATACATTTAAGAGCAATTAAGAATTTAAAAAGAAGAGATTAATTTATTAACACTTATTAGATAATTTATTTACTGAATGTAGTTTGAATTCAATAAAATGCCCTTTGACTCAGGATTACATTAACAGTTACATTTTAGTGTTAGTTGAATCTCATTAGTTTACTTGATAGTTTAGTAAGTTTAAAAATTTAGTTACAACACACACACACACACACACACATATATATATACACACACAATATTTTTAATGAATGTTTAGATGGAAATCTTGAAAGTGTGGAGTAATCCATTTAAATCAACTTAATTAGAAAGTATTTAACCTAGAATAATTGCCCCAGGTATTAGTCTGACAGTTTATTCTGACTCTTGACCAGGGGCAGTTGTTCTAGGTTAAATGCTTTCTAATTAAGTAGATTTAAATGACTTACTGCATACATTCAAGATTTCCATATCAATAGATGAAGATTTATGCTTTAACAAGCTTTTATATTAGCACAGAAGGTGTGTAATTTTATTTAGATGTAACATAATATTTTTATTTAGATCAGGTAATTTTTTTTAATCTAGTTATGTGACATTTTAATATTAAAACTGTAAATAGTCAAAAATTGAAATGTTATGGATAAATTATGGTATAAACAATACAAATGAGAAATAATAATATATTCTTGCAAAACTTTCCAAATTGCAGAAGAAAAAAAATCAGTAAAATTTTATATTTGGAGAATAACTCAAAGTATGATAAACAATGCAACATTTAAATGAATGTGTAGAAGAGTTAGATTATAGTTTGACTAACAGTAAATGCAATATAAAAAATGATAATTGATTTATAAAATGTAAGATACATATAAATAAAAGCTATTGAGACAAAAATGTTATTAACAAAGACAAATGATTTTTTAATTTGCAAAAATATTGCAGTGAATTGAAGCTATAATTTTCAAATTGTTTTGAAATATTAAAATCATTGAATGACTGTCTCAGACTTAATGGAATTTATTAAGAAAACATGTGTACTATAATCACTTTAAAGTGAAACAAAAATTTAAATACATTAAAAAATAATCCATTTAGTAAAGAATATCTGAAAATTTATAAAGTGATATATAATTAATAACATAAAAATATATGGAAGTGACATGAAAACTCTAAGAATAATAATTTTAAAAGATTAACTTACCATATATGTGCAATAAAAAGTGTCACTATTATTAAAATTAGGAAAAAAAGAGCAGAAATTGTATGGAATAATTCTACTAAAAAGTATATATTAATAAAGAATAAACAAATAAAATAGCTCTTATAATTATAACACCATCTGAATTGTCATGCGTTTTAAATAAAGATGGGGGACTTACAATAAAATATATAAAAGAAAAAAAATGATAAAACTATAACTTATGTTACAAGATGCATATGAAAAAATAATTAACCATTGTTAGCCAACCAAGATGTACCACAAAATTGAAAGTTTGCAGCAATGATAAGGATTTTTTTAAATAAAAAAAAAGTGAAATAAAACACAGTAAAAATTACAGATTTATAAATGTTGTAGAAGGCAAATTAAAAAGGCATTTGACATTATAAGTCTTTATGTAATTAGAAAAGCTTCAGAACATGGAAAATTCTTGTCAAAATGTGTAGTGGTATTGGATAATTTTTCATTTCCAAAACATTTTTCAAAAGATTTATAGAAACTATTTTTTGTGAATAAAATTGGAAAACTAAGAAATAATATGATTATTTTTTAAAAGTAAAACTTAGAACTACAAGAAATGTTACAATGGATAGAAAAAACAATTAGGATTAAAATAAAATTTAAACCGTTGAAGTTGTTTTTCAGTGGTTTTTCACTAAGCAGATAATAAAAATTAATAATACTGAAATAAAAGAAGCTAATAAATACAAAATTTTGATAAGATTATTAAAGAATGCAAATAAATATGATATAGATGTATGCAAATAAATGCAAATATAATTGATAAAATTATTCATATAATTAAACTCAGATCCTTGGTAAAATTAATTTAATATAAAAAATATGCCTATATTTTTGAAAAAAAAAAAGATTTTATAGACGTATTTTATCTGTTATTTTATATCAATCTGAGGCTTACATGTTTAACAAAAAAAAAAAAAAACAATCCAAGTATTTCAGTATACACAGCAAAATCTATAAAGTGCATATTGAAGTAACATGGAGAGATAAAAAAAAAAAAAAACCATATAGAGAAAAGGAGCAACAGGTATCATTGACATTATTGAAAAAAATTTAAAGGCTTAATTACACTATTGGACATATTTGTAGAAGAGATAATAAATGGATAGCTTATGATTTAAAATGGATTTCAAAAGATTGTAAAGTCATTTAATTAAAGAGACGGCATAAAATGGATGGTTGAGGTATAAAAGTTTTTTGGAATAATTTGGAAAAAAGAAGCAATAAATCGTAAAAATTAGATTAAACATTGAGAAAGCTTAATTCTGCAGTGAATACATAATGCTTGAAAACAATTATGATAATGATTAATATAAAAAAATCAGAATTGATTATATTAAGATAGATAGATAGATAGATAGATAGATAGATAGATAGATAGATAGATAGATAGATAGATAGATAGATAGATAGATAGATAGATAGATAGATAGATAGATAGATAGATAGATAGATAGATAGATAGATAGATAGATAGATAGATAGATAGATAGATAGATAGATAGATCGATCGATCGATCTATAGATAGATAGATGGATGGATGGATGGATGGATGGATGGATGGATGATGGATGGATGGATGGATAGATAGATAGATAGATAGATAGATAGATAGATAGATAGACAGACAGACAGACAGACAGACAGACAGACAGACAGACAGACAGACAGACAGATAGATAGATAGATAGATAGATAGATAGATAGATAGATAGATAGATAGATAGATAGATAGATAGATAGATAGATAGATAGATAGATAGATAGATAGATAGATAGATAGATAGATAGATAGATAGATAGGAATACTTTTGATACATTTGTGAAATTATATTTTTAAATAACGTATTTATATTCATTTAACAGTATGAAATACTTTTATAATTAGGTATATTAATAAACAGAACAATTAATGTTCAGTTTTTATCTGAAGTATTTTTTAAGTCATTTCAAAAAAATAAAATAAACAGTAAACATAAACAGTGAGGATTGCCAATTCCTCTACAAGCTTTATGATAAATGCTTAGCCAGAGCCAGCACTTAAAATATCCCTGTCAGAAACCCCTCCCCAAACCCCTGACCATGGTTTCGTGCTTTGGCACTCCTCAGAGAGGTGTCAGGGTAGGTTCAGACACTAGATCTAAAAATACCAACCTAAAGCTAAGCACTTAGCTAAAAGTTATCTATTGAGTGGAAAATCTGAAATTTTCAGACATGTACATGTCTTCAAACCCAGCTATCCAGCTCAAATAGCTATATGGGGCTGATAGATCTTCAGCCATGCCATATAGTAGTAGTCATAGCAATATAAAATTGCATAAGACTTTTTGGCAGAGACTATAAATAGTCAAAATAAAAGTCATACATGTCTGAAAATTTCAGATTTTCCACTCAATAGATAACTTTTAGCTAAGTGCTTAGCTTTGGGTTGGTATTTTTAGATCTAGTGTCTGAACCTACCCTGACACCTCTCTGAGGAGTGCCAAAGCACGAAACCATGGTCAGGGGTTTGGGGAGGGGTTTCTGACAGGGATATTTTAAGTGCTGGCTCTGGCTAAGCATTTATCATAAAGCTTGTAGAGGAATTGACAATCCTCACTGTTTATAACTTACAAGCTTAAGAGATAGGGTCATGTGATCTATGAATTGATCTATGACTTTTATTTTGACTATAAACAGTAAACATGTCTGGAAATTATTTAAAATTTTAAAAAGATTTAATTTTGTTCTACCTTAAATTGCGAATAACTTAGATTGCATGATATATTATATATTGTTTTGGTTTTAACTTCATAATTTTTCACAAATTTCATCAATCTTTCAACCTTTATTATTTCAAGTAAGGTTGAAATTTACTACTGAGGCGCTAATAGGCTATCAAAGTTTTGTTTCTTAAAAGATATTTAATAATAAGTATATAATCAAGTCATATAAATAGTTTCAAGTTAACTTATTATGTAAATTATAGCAATTTCTAAATACATATATATATATATATATATTGTTGCTTTCTAAATATTAAAATAATTATTAGTCCAAACAAAATCAAAATCTTTGTTAATACTGTTTATACATTGACAAAGAACGAAATGTTTAATTATTCATAACCATTATAATTTTTTCTCAATACGTTTGTATTTTTCAGGATTTAATTTTTTTTTTACAAATTATTTATATAAAAAATGATCGAGTTATTTATTGTTTGGAAAGAAGTTCATGCATAAGAAGTGACTGAAATTACGACTCCATCCATGGACCTGTCACTCTATAACTGCTCCAAATCTATTAGGACAGTTATTTATATGTAAATTTCTAATAATAAAAACAAATAGAATTAAATAGTTTAATTATTTTTAAGTTTTTCCAATTATAATTTTATCAGAAAAGTTATAGAATCAAAAGAAGACATTTAGCTATTGATTTATTAAAATGTATGTCATTTCTATATCTATCTATATATATATATATAGTGATGGATTTTGTTCTCAATATTTAAAATATTGTTATGGATGTTATAAAGATTAATATAGCCACATACCATGAACATCTAATGCGATTAGAATCTACAATGGTAAAATTTATATATATATATTTAGAGGTGAAGCAGATTTTGAATATATATTTTTTAGATATTTGGCATGACATCAACTTTGATCAAATATTTGTTGAACTGTATGGTATTTAGCTATTCCTAACTGAAATGTAAAACAGGGAAAGATGGGATAAAAGACTGATAAAATTTCCACAATCGGAACAGGAATGTTACGTCATATTAAATTTTGGTATAGTTTTCAATCAACATTTTTTATAAACTTTTCATCCATGCTCATTTTACAATAAATAAATGATTTTTGTAATTTTCAGGTCCTAATGAAATATCTGGAGAAGTTTTAACATATGGCGGTGATATGTTAACTTCAAAAATATTGGATTTTTTTTACAAATATATGTACTAATGTAGTTGCAACATCTGATTCTAAGGATATGTCTATTGTTTTCATTTTTAAAAATGAGGAGAGTAGAAAAGATTGTTTGACAGGGCATTATTGTGGAGTACAGCAAAGGTACTTTCAAGGAATTTTCTGTTGTTCCATCTGTAAATGAATAATTACTAGATAAACAATGTGATCAAAGAGAATCAAAAAATACTAACATAGAGATATGAGTTTTATTATGAGATAAATGTAAGAAAAGTTTTGAGAACAAAAGATTGATTTATATACTGTCTTCATTTAATAATTTTGTCAATCCATTTGATTGTTAATCAAACAAGTTTATAGCATTGTTTGAAATTGGTCAGTATCAAAATTTATTTGTATTATACAACTTCTTACAGCTTTTGCATGATGAAAGTGGTATTTCTACAGGTGGAAAATCTGGGTTATTTGAAATAAAAACTGATATTAATTAAGAATTTGTTGCAATTTTTATGACAGTGTTTTTTGAAATTGCTCATAAATAGTTTAATGAAACAAGTGTCAAATTTCAAAAAAAGATTTGATGGTGGAATTTTAAATTTGAATTTATCAAAACAAAATGCAGTACTGTATTGATTATACTATCTTTATCAGGTGAAAAGCCAAACAATAGAATATGCCTAATGTTTTGAATGCAACATATAAAGACTTTAGGTTAATAATTATTGTTATAAAAACTCAAATATTTTATTAGCCACTGATGGAAGTAAATTCTCATAAACTTTTTAGCTTTGATGGTTATTACATGAGAATGTAAAACAATATAAATCTCTTAGTAGTTTTATCAGTAAAAAGGTCGACTTAAATATTGAATTTTAACATACACTCCAAAATGTGGTTGCCTCTGTTACCAAGTTTAAAGATAGGGCATTAAATGAATACAAAACTATTATTTTACTTAATTAGTTATGTATAATGGCAAAGTTGTAAAATCAATCAAAATCTTTTTCAATTTGCTGTGTACTATAAAGTTCAACATATAAATTCACAACTTCCATTGATTGCTATATAAACCTACTGAACAATGTAAGACATCCTAAATGGATATTTATCTGAAACATTATGATGATATTGAAGTTAGAATTATTTGTTTAATTATTTTTATCAACTAATATTAAAAATTTGAATTTAATTGGAACATTTTAAATACATTATACTATTATTAATAGCATACAAATTAGTATATAACACAACATATTGAGAGCTATTATTTCTTTCTTTAGGTGATGCTGGATTGACCAGTGCTAATGTTAGAAAGACAATTGAACTTGGTAAATTTAGATTTATAAATATTGATTTAAGGTAACACTCTCTGTTAGTATGAACTATCAATAGAAATTTCATATATCTATGAAAGTCTTCAAGAAAAAGGTGGAAAAATTAGAATTTTTTACTGATTGTTGCCTTTAACTGAAAAACCTACTTTTTTAATTCTGGTTGATTAGTATGCTGCCTTTAATTCAATATTAATAAATCTAAATTTCTACATTCAATTCCTAAGCTAGTCAAAGTGTTGGTAGCTGAGAGGTCAGCACAGTCGCCTTGCAAGCAAGCAGTTGCTCGCAGATCATTGTCACAGGTTCACTTCCTACCCTATGCTTTGACATATGAAAAAATTTCAAATTTTAAGCCACCAAAATTTAAGTTGTTTAAAAATATTTGTAAAAATAACCATATTATATATAAATTTTATATGTCTTAACTACAGTTTTTGTAGTATAACCTAAAGATATTTTCCATAAATCAGTCATAAAGTTTTAAATAGATAGAATCTCTTTCATTAATAATATATTTTACTGACAGAATGCAAAGTAATCTCTGCTATTGCCTTTTAATAAACATCCATTGAAAATTGACAATACTAAGTTTTAATCATTTGAGATATATACAATCATAAGATAAAAACGTATTGTATGAAGTAAAAAATTATTTTATATTACAAATGATCGACTAAGCCTTATGACACTTTTGTGCATAATTACGATTATCACAAACATATTGTTTAATCGGTGAAATCTTTTTCGGTTTAAAATTATATATTTCAAATAGAAGTATTATTATAGAGGGGGGGGAGGAGAAAACGCAAGACAGATTTGAAAAGTTTAATCATTTTAATATTTTTTGAAGCAATATTTATAGATGTTTTATTTCCAGTGTAAATAAAAATAGGTTTAGTAAGATTTATTACATATATTGTATTATATATATATTTCTAAATAATAATAATAATAATAATAATAATAATAATAATAATAATAATAATAATAATAATAATAATAATAATAATAATAATAATAATAATAATAATAATAATAATAATAATAATAATAATAATAATAATAATAATATACTAAGTAATTCGTTCATAATAAAGATATTTAGAAAATTGTATTTATGCGCCAACAACATCTTAGTAAAAATAATGTGCGCTCTTTAATAAATTAGAATTTAATTCTGCATTAAAAAAAAAAAGTCGTTTGTTTTATATGCAATAGACAAAAATATTTTCCAAAAAAAAATCAGTTATTGTAAAATATCATATTTCATAATTCCGTTAGAATTAATACTGTCTTTTAATTTTAAAACTTTACTATATAGAATAATAATTTAACAGACCTTACATCCTTTTTTTATTATTAAAAACATTAGATATTTATTAATATTTAATAAAGTCATGCAAGCGGATGAAATATATTTTCTCTTAAATATGAAAACAAAATTTTAAAAAATTCTAACACAGCAATTACAAGTATTTTATTTTAGCATAATAAAAAAAAAAAGTAGAGAAAATATTGAAAGAATGTTTAAAATTATTTCCTTCTTATGAATTCGCAAAATAACTGAAATTTAACTTTTTATTTTGAAATAAATACTTCCTTAAAAAATCAGAATGCAGTGTATTTGGAAATAAAACTAAAATTATAAAATATTTTAAATATATATAAATCTTAGGTTAAAACTTTTACTTTATATAAATATATTATTTATTAATAATAAATGATAAAATCATGGAGATATAAAACATATTTTTAGACCAGGTAGACGTATTAGAAAATTAGATTTTAATTAAATACCATAACTTCATTTTACTATTGTAACGGTATAAAATGAATAAGAGGAAGAGACTTTCAAAGGCCCAAATTGAGAATGCCAAAATTTGTAAGTATATAAAAATGAGACAGGAGAAATAAAGAGACTCTATGTGTATTTCCTAGCTCTAGACGTCAAATGTATACGGATATATAATTTAAATCATGAATATATTAGTCTTATCAATGCTTTAAAGAACCTAAAATTAAAATAATACAAAATAAGGAAATATTTAATTGTTTTTTATCATAATAAAATACGCAATAATTATTGCAATCTATAATAGAATAAGTTGATCATATAGACTGATTCCTTGATCAACAGTCCATATGAAAAATCTATGTTGCAATAATATTTAAAATTTATTAATATATTTACACTGGTATTCATTTATAAATAATTCTTCTGTTGATGTGCTAAATTTATAATACGTTCAAAAATGTAAAAATATATTGAACTTAGTGAATATAAAATTATATTGCAAGGATTTGTTAATTGCTTTTGTACCAATGAATGTTCATGAAAATGTTAGATTAACAACCTAAATAAGACTCATAGCTTCAGATTTAATAAATAATAATAATAATTTATTTTCAAAGTGAACAATAGAAAATTAATGAATATATTAAAGATATCATCTAATATTGTTAAATTATCAAATGTTGCATAACAGAAGACATGCTTACTCTAACCAGAAGAAAACATTAATTTATCTATAGTCCAAATATATGACATATATAAAATCTTATGGAAAAAAATATTAACTTGTTATAGCTTGATTATTGAACATCCACTGAATAAACAGAAACAAATTATTAAGTAAAATCTATTATGATTATTAAATATAAAATTTAAAATTATTAAGATTTTCTTTTGCTTAAATGCACTTTTAGATATTTACCCACACATAAGTATATGTTAGGTAATCTTTTAAAATAATATAAAATCAAATAATTACATATAATAAATTATAAATAGACCATACAATCTGTGTTAATAGTGTTAAGTTTCTTTGTTTTATGGATTCAGTTTATTTGATAAACTGTTTGAATTGTCTTAGAAAGAATGTAGAAATGACATATGTTGGAACTAGTAAGAATAAATTAAAAGCTAGATTGAAACAGCATTTAGGTGATAAAAATTCTGCTGTTTACATTCACATGAATAAATTTAAGCATGGGGATTTTGATATAAAGCCTTTGGAATGTATTAAGTCATATAATGAAAGAATGATAAAAGAAAGTGTATTCATTAATGAAATAAAACCAGAATTAAAGAGGATGTTAATAGATAAACAGAAAATAAAATAATAGGTTTTAATTAAATGTTTTAAAGGATATATATATATATAGATTTTTTGGTGTTTTTAATAAAAGGAAATTGTTTCTCTTTGAGTTGTGTTTGTTGGTAATAGGAAAGCGCAGTGAGATAAGGTAAATTTTTGGTTATGAATATATTTGGTTATTTTTTATTTATATTTTTTATGGAATATGTGTTATTTGTTATATATATATTATTTTATTTTATTTTAGTGTGCCTTGAAAAAGACTATATAAAATAGTCGAAACGTATTTTTTTATTTATTTTTTTTATTTTTTACATGAGTATAGTCATATAAAAACAAGTTTTAAAAAGAAGGAGTTAGTGTGTTTTATTTCTATTTTGGATATTTATGAACTATTTTGAAAAGAAGAACTCTGTGCTTGATATATTAAATTATTTTTCTTTGTTTTATTAAATTCCCAAAATTCATCAAGAGGCTCTAATATTTAGAAGTACAATAATTCAATAAAAGAAGTGTGTTTCTTTAGAGTATTTAAAATTTATTTATTAACTGATTATAAATAATTTCTTGTAAGATATTAATGAGTACTATTCCTTTTTAAAATGATGACTAACACTTTCGGAGTTATCTTCATGTATGCTTGTTAATTATTGGTTCATTTGCACACAGATAAAAATACAATTGCCAGGTAGGTATTAATTTCCATGATTAAACTTTATTAACATTTCTAACTATTAATTATTCAATTTTTTGGATGGTTATAATTTTATTCCTGACACATTAATAATCTGTTAGCACTTAATACACATATAGGCACATATATAGTTTTACAAAGTCAACAATTTATTATAACTCTTAATAATTCTATTAGTTGGCATAACATTATACAAACATGTAGTAGGTCAAACCTTTTCCAACATTCTTTAAAACAAGAAAAAAGTCATTCATTCTTTAATTAATATTATTTTAAATCTTTAGCAAATTATCTATTCATTTATTGGCACTCATATATATTCTAGATCAGAAAGATTGGCAATGTTTTAGTAGTGTTGTGTCAAATAATTATCTTCATAATTATATATTATATACTTTTGAAGCCCATTATAACCAGATCTTATATTATTGGTCATTTAATAATTTAAAATACATAGAATCCTATCTGAAAAGTTTATTCTATTAAATTATATTGCATTTGAAAGATATGCATAAAATTTCCTTTGGCATGGACAAAATTTATTCTTTTGGTGTTTAAAAAAATGTATTGTTTACAAAATTGCCAATTAATGTACAGTAATTCGGAATAGGCAAAGTGCATTTATCTTTCAATGGTTTAATTTATTCTTTTTTCTTTAAATCTATGAACATTTGGAATTTTTTTCTATGAGAAATTTGTTTTAATTACACAATAGATATTTTAAAAAACCAATGATTTTTTAAATTTCTTTGAGATTGGAATAACATTGTCAATTCTCATGCATTTGCAGACTTTGTTTATGCATTAACTTGACAATCACTAACTATAAAGATTTTTTTTCAAGTAAATGCACCAAAACTTAATTAAGAGTAGAAGTTTTGCAAATGAATTAATCAATATAACACTCTGCATGAATATAAATTTACTCTAAACATGAAGTTGCAAACAACAGTGTCAAAGGTCAATGGACCTTCAAAAAATGTATGCAAAATTGGGTGATGTTTATTGTATAAAATAATTAGTAAATTAAACTGAATCATGTTTTCCATTTGCATGTGAGTTGCATATGCCAAATATAGGTGATGTTAAAATGCATGTGCTGTAATTAAACTATATTTTTTTATTATTTCAATTCAATCAAAATGCCATTATTAATCACTCCATGTGCCATGCTTAGCATTCATGATCTGAGTTGCTGACCCTTGTACTAGACATATGCATATATTCACTTTAAATTTTAAACAAATATTTATCTTTTTAAATTTTTCCAAGAATACTTTCAAATAACAAATCCCACTTTACCTATTATTCCTTAAGATCTACATTTTTCTCTGATAGTAAATGTCAAACTTCTTGCCTATACTTTCATTATCTTATTTTATTCAATATTTTCAAAATGTATATATTGCATTTTTTAAATTATATATATATATATTGTAAATATCGATAAGTCGATATTATATTTTTTTTAAATTGTCATTTGTTATTAAAAAAAAAATCTCTTTAAGTTGAAGTTTACATATGAAATATTTAAATTTTTATTTTATGTTTATTAAATATAGTTATTATTTGAAGTTATTATTTTATTTATATATATTGATAGTACATCAATATGAACATTTAATTATTAAAATAAATAAGGACATATAAATTGTTGATTAAAAAAATTATTTTATTTGCAATGATTACTAAATGTAATAAATAATTATTTATGTATATTTTTAAAGATGTCAAATTTTCAATTTAATATTTTATATATATATACTTGATATTTTATTTTTATTTTAATGTTAATTGTTTTAAAAAGAGAACGTATATAACATGAGTTTTAAAATAATATCTGCTAGCCCATGGAACGATAGCAACAACAATAAGGAAGTTATTATTATATATATTATTATTATTGAAATAGATATAGAACAAACAACTGAAAAATAAAGATTTTGTTGTACTTTAGTTCTATAAAATTTACTATTCTTCAAAATACTGAAATAACATATATATCTTATGGTAAATACATAAATTATGGCTTACTAAGAAAAATATATCGCAGCTAGGAGCTGCGTCATCACATTCATTTATTCCAAGGCAATTTTCAATGGAACAACTAAAAAAATTCAATGTATAAATTTCGTCGCGTCTGGAGTTGAAACTTGATATAGCTATCTTAAATGTATAATCGTCAATTTAATCATAATCTGGAAGTAATTGGAATTGACATGCTGGATTTAATATTTCAATTTGTTTATTTATTTTTTTTCAATGAAGGAAATTTTGAAAGGATAAAATATGCATGTGTCTAGGAATTAACAATTTTCTTTAACATAATAGTTTCTTCACCTTCGACAGAATGCATTCTAATAATAATAGTAAACGGATAAAGAAATAACTCATGGAGTAAATTAACTTTTAAAGGAAAACTAACTAAGGAACTTTTAAAAAGGTAGTAAAGAATTTTATATGTATAAATATATTTTTGAGATCGATATTTTTGGTTTGTTTATTTTATTTTTCATTATAAAATATAACGTTATATAAATAATCAATTTAAGCATCTTGTTTTATAATAATATTAAACGTATAACAGATGTTCAGACAATTATCTTAAATAATTTCAAAATCTTAAAATGTAATTTATAGGTTGAAGTTATATATGAATTGTTATATTTATATTATATGGTTAGGCAAAAATATGTCTTTATATATTTAATCTATATATACTTATTACAAGTATATACATATAGTTATTCTTTGTATATATATTTAAAACATCAATATTATTTAAAGTTGAACTATAACATAAAATAAAGGATGTACTATTTGTTTTATAAATAATGCCTTTGTAATTATTTAAAAGAGCGATACTATATTATTCTTATTTTCTTTTAATGCCAAAGTTATTATGAAATTAATTGAATTTATAAATAATAAAAGATAATTTCATATTTCATTTATTATTTGGTGTGTAGATCACTTACACATATTACTATTCATTCAAATATTTAGAGATACATAAATTTACATAATTAGATGTGTATATTTGAATTTAGTAGAAGTCCCTTTGTTTCTGATATATATATTTGATTAGTTAGTCACATCAACCTTAAAAATAAATTATAAAGATAGGTCTCATTGCTTTGCATAATTTTAGATTTGTTTTATGTATAGCTAGCTGGAAGGGCATTTAAACAATTTATTTAAATATAACTTGAATAATTTTGTTTTTCTTCATTCTTTAATTTTAAATGGAATGCAGCAAGTACGTTCCATTACATTTGGCGCAACAACTAGGGCTAGAAATAAGCTAATTAGGGCTTGAGATACCCCACATACCTGAGAGATGTGTAGTATATATATTAATATGAGATGTATAATTTAAAGAAAGAGAAGCATTTTTGTGTGTTTAATTTTTTTTATATAAATGGAAATATTTTAGCCTTATGTTTAGATGGTGATGGTTAATATTATTGTATTATTTTTTTAATGATGGTGTTAAAGTACGGCATAATAATTTTGTCCATATTTGGAAAGTTTATGTTGTAGAAAATCTATAATTTTGAAGGTTGGATGGGATATTTGATTGTTGGAGTTTGGTTGGTTCTGTTGCAAGTATTGATGTTGGATGGGGAATTTTTGTCATTGTCTTAAGGATGTAGTGCATTCATGTCATTTGTGATTGATTAATCTTATTCATTGCTCCAACCCAAATTTTGATGTTTATTATTATTATTATTTATCATGAAGCAGCTAACAGTAGTCCTGCCATGATTTTATTTTTAAAACTCCAGAGAGAGTAAGGTATAATTATTTTGATATATGTATGATATTTGCCTCTAAGTCTCCTTAAGATGAGCAAGGAAATATTTTATGAATAATAGCCCCTAAGACTTAAATATAAGCAGGGTAGTGTAATAGTGTTTTCAGAAAATTATTGTGGGTTGTAGTAGATTGGATAGAATGAAATGTGATAATCATCTAAGTGTTCATGAAACATTGTATGCTTTGGGAATAATGATTGAATTCTTTTATCTACATCAAAGTTGTGAAGTGCTAATCAATCTTTTGGTTGTCAGTATCTATCAAATCTTTGAAGGAATAAATAAGTATATAACTTAAATATATAACACCAAACTTAAGGATTAGATTAATTGATTATTGTTTGTAACAAATAATCTATTACATTGATTATCAATTAAGGTTTGAAAACAAGTATAGTAATATTATATTTTCATTATAAATGACTTTTAAACATGAGTTCAAATAAGCAAAATTTAGATTGTCAGATAGCTATTATGTATTATAAGATTAAAAAAGCTTGTATTTTTTTTTTTTAGTTAAATAATTGCTTGTTGGAATAATGATTGGAGATGGTGAGCCCTTGATCTGTGATAATTACTATATAGAAATAAATATATATATATCTTGGATTTTTTTTTTTTTTTGAGTATATAATATTGTAGTTCTAATAATAATAATGGACAACAGTAGTGAAATGTCAGTTAGTGGTAGTTTTGATATGGGGAATTTAATAGAGAAACTGGAGGCTATGATGAAAACCAACTCTAATGAATTAAAAGATTTTAAAGTTGAAATGAACACAAATTTTGAGAGACTAGAGTCTAGATTAAATACCAATCATGAGAAACTAATGACTGCATTAACAAGAAACTCTGATGAATTTTTACAGAAAGTAGATGTTATATTAAAAACCAACTCTGAGAAACTAGAGTCAAGATTAAAAACTAATTCTGATGAACTTGCTAGAGAATTAAAAGTTGCATCAAATGCTTTGGTAGATGATAGTGTTATGGGTATAGATACAAAAGCTCATAAAGAACCCATTGAAATGATTAGTAAAAATATAAATGAAAATGAAGAGTGTGTTAAAATAGTTGATAAATCCTTAGAAATAAAATTAAATTCACAAAAGCAATCAGAAGAAGTAGAATTAAGTTGTGAAAGATTAAATGACACTGTTGACAATTTAGAAATTGGACAGTTAGGTTTTCAATGGTTAGACAATAGTACTCTAGAGTTAGGAGAAATAAAAATGCATTATGATAAAATAAATGAAAATGTTCAAACTTTAGAAGTTGAATTAAGTTCACCAGAAAAGATTAAAATTAACTCTCAAAAATTACTAGAAAGAACAGAATGTGTTTATCAAAGTCAATATAAAGAACAGTATTATAGTAATTTTGTGTGGTACAAAGAAAGCATATTTTTATATATATTAGAACATGAATATTTGAGTGATAATTTGTACCATTACTGCAATAGAAAAGACCTATTTTACAAGTATGCTAGTAGGACAAAGTTCGTAAGATATATCTTATTAAAATTTGAGAGAAATAAAAAAATATTCAATTTAAATATTGGTAGAAAGATTATTGATAAAGAAAAAGAAATTGGCAAAGCCAAAATTAAACTCAAATTTGAGAAGTTTTTCGATATCTCTTAATTAATTAGTTATTTGCAAAGACATTTTTTTTTTTCGGTGGATTAGAGGGTATTGTAAATATCGATAAGTCGATATTATATTTTTTTTAAATTGTCATTTGTTATTAAAAAAAAAATCTCTTTAAGTTGAAGTTTACATATGAAATATTTAAATTTTTCTTTTATGTTTATTAAATATAGTTATTATTTGAAGTTATTATTTTATTTATATATATTGATAGTACATCAATATGAACATTTAATTATTAAAATAAATAAGGACATATAAATTGTTGATTAAAAAAATTATTTTATTTGCAATGATTACTAAATGTAATAAATAATTATTTATGTATATTTTTAAAGATGTCAAATTTTCAATTTAATATTTTATATATATATACTTGATATTTTATTTTTATTTTAATGTTAATTGTTTTAAAAAGAGAACGTATATAACATGAGTTTTAAAATAATATCTGCTAGCGCATGGAACGATAGCAACAACAATAAGGAAGTTATTATTATATATATTATTATTATTGAAATAGATATAGAACAAACAACTGAAAAATAAAGATTTTGTTGTACTTTAGTTCTATAAAATTTACTATTCTTCAAAATACTGAAATAACATATATATCTTATGGTAAATACATAAATTATGGCTTGCTAAGAAAAATATATCGCAGCTAGGAGCTGCGTCATCACATTCATTTATTCCAAGGCAATTTTCAATGGAACAACTAAAAAAAATTCAATGTATAAATTTCGTCGCGTCTGGAGTTGAAACTTGATATAGCTATCTTAAATGTATAATCGTCAATTTAATCATAATCTGGAAGTAATTGGAATTGACATGCTGGATTTAATATTTCAATTTGTTTATTTTTTTTTTTTTTCAATGAAGGAAATTTTGAAAGGATAAAATATGCATGTGTCTAGGAATTAACAATTTTCTTTAACATAATAGTTTCTTCACCTTCGACAGAATGCATTCTAATAATAATAGTAAACGGATAAAGAAATAACTCATGGAGTAAATTAACTTTTAAAGGAAAACTAACTAAGGAACTTTTAAAAAGGTAGTAAAGAATTTTATATGTATAAATATATTTTTGAGATCGATATTTTTGGTTTGTTTATTTTATTTTTCATTATAAAATATAACGTTATATAAATAATCAATTTAAGCATCTTGTTTTATAATAATATTAAACGTATAACAGATGTTCAGACAATTATCTTAAATAATTTCAAAATCTTAAAATGTAATTTATAGGTTGAAGTTATATATGAATTGTTATATTTATATTATATGGTTAGGCAAAAATATGTCTTTATATATTTAATCTATATATACTTATTACAAGTATATACATATAGTTATTCTTTGTATATATATTTAAAACATCAATATTATTTAAAGTTGAACTATAACATAAAATAAAGGATGTACTATTTGTTTTATAAATAATGCCTTTGTAATTATTTAAAAGAGCGATACTATATTATTCTTATTTTCTTTTAATGCCAAAGTTATTATGAAATTAATTGAATTTATAAATAATAAAAGATAATTTCATATTTCATTTATTATTTGGTTTGTAGATCACTTACACATATTATTATTCATTCAAATATTTAGAGATACATAAATTTACATAATTAGATGTGTATATTTGAATTTAGTAGAAGTCCCTTTGTTTCTGATATATATATTTGATTAGTTAGTCACATCAACCTTAAAAATAAATTATAAAGATAGGTCTCATTGCTTTGCATAATTTTAGATTTGTTTTATGTATAGCTAGCTGGAAGGGCATTTAAACAATTTATTTAAATATAACTTGAATAATTTTGTTTTTCTTCATTCTTTAATTTTAAATGGAATGCAGCAAGTACGTTCCATTACAATATATATATATATATATATATATTACAGAATGTAATACTTACTAAAGTATTCAAGCAGAAGAACAAGAATAAGGAATTTTCAAGTGGGTACATGAGCTATTTATATTATTTTTTCATTTATGTATTAATGATGTCATTGACTTAGATATGATCATCAACTTATAACTCAACATTTACACTTTTAGTTTCACTAAATGAGTGTTTTTTTCCATATATCATAGTATCTGCCAGGAAGCAAACCCACAACAACCATATGCAAACAACTGCCTGCAATGCATCTGTGCTGACCTCTTGGCTAACTGATTGTTGAGATTACTGGAAACCAAGTTGACATCTTTCCTTAAAATTTTAAAATAACAAACTAAATGATAAGAATGACTTAAATTTTTTTTTTAAATAATAATAATAAAAAATACACCTTACTTTTTAAATATGTTTGTAATTTGAAATTAACTTTTGTTCCAGTAGTTGTGCATGTGGGGGTCTTAGCATTTTATCTCAAACAAATATTTATTTATATAAATAATTTTAAAAAAGAAAGAAAAAAGATTTGTTAATTAATCATAAAATTAATCATGGGGGGGGGGGGACTCAAAATTATTAAAATTACTAACAATGGGATAGAATTCTGGAGTATTCAAATTATGAAAAAATAATATTTTTCTGCTTTTATTTTTCATTTCCAATTATGAAATATCATCATATATTTTGTTTCTCGTGTTTTTGAAAAATATGGCATTGATAAGAGAATTGCAGTTGGCTAAGCTTTTTATTTGAAAAGCATGTCATTGAGATTGGATTAAGATAAAGTTTGAATGGGGAACATTAAGTTATTTTTGAAAAAATATTTGGTAACACAAACTTTTATCAAAGTAAATTTCATTGGTAGAGGAAAGAGTGGATTAGAAAATTTTATGAAGAAGATCATCCTATTTTTGAGAAATTTTTAAATGATTTTGATAAAAATGACAAGTAATAAGTCAATATTTGAATAATGGAAAATATAAATATTACCATAGTAGTAATATTAGTAGTAATAATAGCAGTAATAGTAATAACAACAATTAAAATAATTCAATTTATTTCAATTCATTTATTTATTTAATTATATTCATAGTAGTCACAGAATGGTCATGCCATATAGTTATGCTGTTTTGAACTTACAACAGCACTGCAATCACTATATATTTTTTTCATTATGTTGTATCTATTTTATAATGTTAGATTACCATACATTTTATTTTAATACAGAAATCAATTTAAAATTACTTTTAAAAAATCTAAAGATGTCAGCATCAGACAAAGCATTAGGAAATTACAATATATAATTTGTATATTAAAGAAGTCAGACCTTCCCTATTTTTATTTTGATACAACTAGCAATATCTGAATGGTGGAGTGTTTTGTCTTTAGCAAAATCTTTTTTTTTTAATTTTTGAAAAGAAAAATTGTAATTTTTAGTAATTTGTTTATACATTAAAGATTTCTTATGCAATATTTTTGTAACAACTTTTTCAACCAAAAACCTGGTAGTTACAATTAGATTTTATTAAAAAACATGTATTTTTATGAAGATGAGTTGGCAATGTTGAAGCAGTTTTTACTGGGTAGCATAAATGGCTTTTTATCAACACTGGTAAATATTTTTTTTAAAAAAAAATGTGATAATAAAAAAATTAATGTTTAATTTTAAGATATATTTTTATTCTCAAAGAATGACTAATCTTAAATTTATTTTGAATTTCAAAAATAGAATTCAAATAATAAATATTTTGTTCTATAAACTTATTTAATAGACAAAATTCTATCCAATAAAATCAAATACCATTGTTGTAACTTTATCTTTGTTATTGCAATGCCAAATCCATATAATATTAAAATTATCTATGTTCTTTATTACTTTTTACAATGCTTTTTTACACCTGTCAGTAGTGAGTTGTAAAAAAGCAGTGTAAAAAATAATAAAGAATATAGATGATTTTAATATTATTACCAATCTTGTAATTATAAACTCCATTTATTAATTTATTTTTTTTATTTTACAAAGTTCACCATAAACACTTACATTTGTATTAAGTAATGCAAAAATTATCAATATATAATATAAAAAATTATTTAATCATAAAAATAAAACATTGCAAATATGATTCAAAATTCTACTTTTAAGTAACAAATGGGGAGTTGGATCATGAAAGGATTTTAAGATACCATTCTCCAGCATTACAAGCCCATTATAGATTTTACAGAAATCCTATATTAATTACTTCTAAACTCCAAGGATATAAAGTATACTTGTATTTAAATATTACAAATTCAGCCTGTATCCTGTCCATCCTTCTGTGTATTCAAATGGATGCACAAGGTCCTATATTTGAGGGGTCAGATTGACTTAAGGTCAACATGGTCATGACTATAATATTGGCAACATCAAGGGATTTGTGTGTACCATCATTAAATTTTCAATGATATGGAAGGCTAAAGAGTTGGATAGTGGAATAGATTGAAGCCTGTCCATTAGCATTTGAAGATTTGTTATCTAAATATAAACTGAACACTGATTATATATGTGTGTGGGAGATAATAATCTAGACCAAAGTGATGAGTGCTGGTTCAGCATAAAATGCATATATTGGAGATCATTTATCTTTTTCACATGTGTGTTGTCATGTGCATCAGTTGTATAAGATAGATTGGATAGCTAAAGGAGGCTGGAAAGTCTGGCTTCAAATCTTCCAAAATTACTTTTAAACTCCAGAGATATAAAGTATACCTATTTAGAAATCAAATATGTAATATAAAATTATAAGCAGGAAAAAAATGTTTAATCATAAATAATATAAAAATTATTTATAAAATATTTATGATTATATTTCCAAACATTTTTATAAAACATATATATACATGATTACATTTAGATTTTATCAAAATATGTTTTGTTTAAAAAAAAAAAATACATTAATAGTAAAAAGAAAAACAAATTATGATTGGTCAGACTTCACAAACCTCATTGTAAAGAATTGTGTGATATTTTAATAACTGTACATGCAATTTTAAATTTTAGAACATAATTTCATTTTTATAATGACTTAACTGTAATTTTTTGGAGTTTTATAAATTAAGTTTGACTGACAAATATTTTATTCATTTATTTTTTGTTAGCAGTGCTGCTAATAGACAATAAGAAAAAAGTTATTATTTTATTTTTTTTCTGCATGTGCAAAGTTCAAATATTTTTTATAAGGATATATTTTATTTACACATTTATATTTTTAATAAATCAAGTCCAATTTATTGATTTATAATACAGAATAAAGATTTAATGCAAAAACAAACTATTAAACTATAATCCAAACAGAGCCTAGTGGAAGACATAAGAAATATGAATCAATGGGTTAATAATAATTTTATAAAGATAATTTTTTTTTAGTAAAGTATCGTTATAAAGAATTGCACTAAATACCATGTTATTAAGTGAATATGCATACATATACTTTAAAAAAATAAATATTCAATATTTTTTAAACACAAGTTGGTATTATACATTTAGAACAACTATTAATTTACACAGTTCATATATAATTCTATTTTGAATTAGCAACTAAAAGACAAAGAATTTATGGGATTCACTTTAGCAAAAACATTTGTCATATTTCCAGCAAGAAATGTTTATTTCATAGAAGAACTTGTATCGACTATAAAGGAAAACACATCCTTTTTAATTCTAAAAAATAAGGCACTTTTTTTAAAATAAATTTTAAGCTAATAAAGTTTACTTCAACTCCAACATTACTATAATTTTAATAATATAAAAATATCTATAAATTTCATTTTTATTTAACTTTTTATGTATTGTATTATCACGGATGATTGATATTATTTATAATAATGACTTCTGGAATAATATACATATATGTTATGTCTGTTTATTCTTAAAAAAACAAATTGTATTTCGCTTCAATTATATTTTAAAAATTTCTGACTTTCTATCACACTTATGTATATACCACTGTCTCTTAATTCTACTTATCATTACAATAAATTGTACTTTTTGTGAATTCTATTTAACTTGACTTTCGATTATTTGAAGATATTATTCTGATTGTGATAGATTGTTTTCTAAAGGGAAAACAATTTTGTAAAAGATTCTTACTTTTTTAACTTTTATAGTATAATGAATTTTTGTATAATTATAGATTTATTATCTGTCAGTGATATCTTACTATTATATGATGTTATAGTATTTTTTCTAAATCTATGATTTTCATATCCAGGTTGGAAAAAAAAGGAAAAAAATTAAAATTAATATATAAAAAACAGTTTTCCTCATTTCAATTCCTTTATTCAAAATATATATGTGTGTGCGTGTTTTAATTACTAGGCAAAGTACAAATATAAAATTCATGAATCTCAGGATCATGATGAAATATGCTTCCGCGAAATTCAAAATGTTAGCAATCGGAAATGGTTATCTGAAGATAAATGCAAATAATTCTGTATCTTTATGATTGTTCATGAATATTATTACTTTGATTACTTTATAGTTTTATTATTATTTACACAACTGTCAATCAATAGTGATATTTTATTTGGTGTTTCAATATTAGCATTTTGATTTGGATAGACATTTGACTTCTTAATTTAGCAACACATTTGAAATAATGAATAAACTTGTTACAAGCATTTCTAACTTTCTATTGTCCATTCATAAGCTAAAATACAGTTTGTAGATTTTTTTATTTATCTACAACTCTGGAAGTAACAAGTCATTTTTAAAATAAATAAACATTGTTTAGCATAAATAAAAACAAAAATTAATTATAACTCAGCTCATTTTAACAAATCTTTTTTTTTTTCGGCCAGTAAAAAAAATCATTTTGTAAACGCAATTTTATTAAAATCAATTTATCGTATCTGATATGCTAAAATTAATGTGACTGTTTAATTAAATTAAATAAGCATACTTTTCTATAAAAATGTAATAAATATAAACAAGTTAGTTAAATGTGTGTATATATATTCTTTTAGAATTTTAACTAGATTATATAGTATAAAAAATAAATCCTGTTAATGTTTTCAATAGTATTTTCGCAACTCTGAATACTCAGCTGTCTACAGAATTCAGTTGTATTGTGAAGCGTTTTTAGCATTAAAGAATGTCAGTAAAATGTATAGTATTTTTGTAATATAATTTATACTACAAATAGACATAATGTTATAAAATTGAACTGACTACAATAAATCCAATACTATGCATCTAGCAATCCTGTGCAGTTGTTTATTACTGAGTAGTGAGATTGTTTCAAGTGGTATTATTTATGTATAATTCTGTGTGATTTATAGTTGGAGAAAATTTAACTTTCCCATATTTCCCTATAACAGTATATAACATTAACTTTGTACATTTTCTTAAATGTGTTGTACATTTCCCAATGTTTATTGTCTAATTGTGATGTAAATAATCATCACATGACCATATTAAAACATTATTTTAGAAATTATCATGAATGAAAACTTGAGATTCCTTTATAAATATAAAATGATGTTATTCTCTGGCTATTGAATAACATTATACAAGGTTTTTTTTTTTAAAAAAAAAACATTATAAATATCATTATCTGTTACATTAATTGTTGACTATAAAAAGCATTGTATAAACCTTTATTAATACTATTTTAAAAATAATTAATAAAGACCATCATTGATATTAAATATCATTTGGTATGCAATACCTCAAAATTATTTTGTAGACTTATGAGATAACATGAATATATATATTATAATCAGTTGGGTTATGTGGTACACAACAACACAGTTGTGTGTGTGCATATATATATATTGTGCCCTTTTCTATAGGTCAATGATGGTTATAAATGGTCAATTACTACAAAATTTTAAAATTAATATTATATAGTATTTAAAATTATAGACTATATTAAGCAGTAAAAGATTAATATGATATATTTAATAATAAATATTGTGATGGTGAGAATTGTATCTAATTCTATATTTTTCTAAATTGTTTTTCAAAATTTTATATAATTATTTTATATAATATAAGTAGCAAATTTATTAAGACAGATAAAATTAGACTAAACACCGGAAATGACTACGTGATTGTCTGGAATATTTTATGTATAAGCACCGGTTTAAATTAATACTAATAATTAAAATATTTAAATAGTATATTATAGAAGTGGATGGAATTGTCACACATCATAATAAAAATAAGTAGTATACACCTTTATTAATTATTGTTTCAAAATTGTTTTAAAGGTAGTTAAATTGTAATAGATAATAATTGATTTAAAAATAATAATTAGTTAACATTTAAGTCTATTACATCATGATTTTAAAACTTTAGAAATTGTTTATAAATCCAAGTAGGGATTGACCAATAAAAAATAGATCTTGGCAGACAACCAAAATCGTGCCAACTAATTGTATAAACGGGGGAGAACAAAAATGTTTTGACTCCAGAGCAGAGGTAAAATTTTAAGCTCTCTAAAATTTTTTTTTTCTTCAATTTATTAGTCAATTTTATTATAATTTTAATAATATCTTTGAAAGAAACCAACTGACAATTTAAAAATCATCCGAAGAGAATCTTAGAATAAAATGTTTTAAAAAAAAAGTTTTTCATAGTAATGTTTCACTAACTTTACAGTAACCTGCCAGTGAATTCTATCGAAATATAATCGGAGTTTCAATAGAAAATGTATAGATTCTTAAAACCAAGTTGTAAATTTTATAATGTTCCAAATATGTTAATATTATTCGTTGATATAGTTTATATAGCGTATCACTATGAAAGCTGCTTTCGTGCATATAAAATCAATGAAAGGACATTGTGCACAAAGTTAATGAAGATAATGGAAAATAAAAATAAGTATTATTCGTATAAGAATAGATGGACAAAAGGAATTTTAATATTGAAATAGTTTGAATTGCTTTATTTAAGATGACTTGAGAAAATACTCTAGAAAATAGTTAAGGATCGAAAGTAGTGTATATAAAATAATAATGAATGAAAGTAAAGTTTACCAAGGAAAACACTTGCCTAAAGAAAAAAAAAAATTTTACAGAAGAGAAATATAAAATATTGGATCCATGGAAAATGCAATTGGTACCATAATTATTAAATAATTGTAGTTTAACTAGAAATGAAGATGCATCAACGAGCCGAGGTAATATTCGCCAGAACATTAAAAAGCTTCGTGGGATAACTAAATAAAATGTTTTCTAATAATTTTGGATTAAACACTAAAACTAAAGATTGTCTAAACAGTTTGTTAAATGAACTAATTTATTTAAAACTTTAATAAGCATAAAGGAGAACATTCGGACAAAAGAAGAAATAATAAATATTATGGGATTAACCAAGATTTACCATCAGAAAAATATGTGATTATGGTTTAAATTATTTTCTTTACTAATCTAAGTTAAACATTAAGTTTTAGATAGTGATAGGGAAAACAAAATACATTAATTTGTGATATAACATTATATGAAATAATATGTTTTGATTTTGAATTTTAAAATAAAATTGTATGTATGTGGAAATTTGTATATTTGCGATGCTCGAAGAGAAAGAAACCTACTATGAACTCTGATAGGAAGATGAAGATTGTTTTGGTAACATTTATAATTATTAATGATATATAATGTATGTTTTATTTATTTAGATCAGCTGAGAATCGAATGAATGTAGCGCAAAAGTTTTATTGTTGTTATTGTTGTAAAACGCATTTTTGAAAACAACACTCTAAAACACTTTGAGATGTGATTAGATTTTTAAGGATATGCATACGATAATCATTTTATGTGTTATTAATATAGTTCAATATAACTGATGGTTATGTGATATTTTCTGTTAATTTTCCAATTGGGATATTTAAATGTTATTTTAACAAAACGTAGATGTTGAACTTACAGTGTAATAAAGCAAGACAAATTGTTCTTATGGAATAGGGAAATGTTTTATATTAGTGAATTTTGATTATTGTTTTAAAAAGTAGTTAGTATTTTATCGATGTTGGATACAGTAAAAATCTCGAGAGATAGGTTGGGTAGTGACTTGGTAGTACGTGGTGATTCGGAAACCAAGAGGATGTATTAAAAACTAGGATGCTACAGGGAATGAAATAATAGGTAGTTTTAGATGTTAATCAGCATAGTTAACAAAGTCCTATGACTGGTACACATGTTGTCTTGGACAGTGGTATTTTATATATTTCTTGTGAGTCGTACTAGATGTTTGGTAAAGCTGAGTAAATAGCTGCCACATCATGCTTATTGCCAAGGTTATTAGACAATGAATGTCGGACCTATTCACACTGTTCCATACATTTTTTGAAGTATATTGAGGATAAGTTATCTATCTATCTTCCCGATATCCTATACATCTTTCGCTATCTTTATCTGTATTTCTTGCAACTACATCATTATATGATAAGTCTATTAAAAGGGAAACAATAGATATTTTTAGAAGGTATGCCATGCTATTATTTGGAATAAGAATAGTTAAGTATTAACGAAGAGTAGATTATGATTATTGAAAGAAAGATGCAGATATCCTAAGAAGGGAAGGAGTTAGAGAATTATTTTAATTCTTTTTTAAGAAATGAACTATAATTTTATAAAAGTATATCCAAATAGAAATATACAAAAATATTAAATATAATTTCACGTTTTCTTATTGTTAATTATATTTTAAAAAATATAAGTATTGCATATTTAAAAAATACAATAACATTCGATAATTATAGTATATGTGAAACTGTAACAGGTGATAATTAAACCCATGTTATAGTATTATACATGAGTATGGCTTATGGAATAAACGTATTATAGTTTACGAGCATTGGAGAATAAACATTAAAAGTAATAATAATATTTGAATAATATGCGGAGTGACTTATATAAAGTTACAAGAAAATGTAATTTTCTTTTAAAAACCATATTGATTGTAAAATTATGATGTTATAAATGATGTTTATCCACATAGATAATTTATAATACAGTAGCTTTAATATTAAAAGGTAAAGAATGGTATTACCCATAAAATAGTTAATATAAGTGATATGATAAACCTAATGAGAAATAAATAAATAACTTTTAAAAGGCATAATAAGTTTAATTAACGATAAAAGAAATATAAATGTATATAATTCAGCTATTGTAGTGTAAAGAAAAATGAGGATATGCCTTGTAAATAGATGTAGATGGATTTGTTTGTTTTATTTATTTTTATTGATGTTAATAAAATTTTAAAATTTGTTTATTAAAACTTGTGTCTGAGTTTTGTTTTCTCTACATCATTGCATGAATTCACAGGATATATTCACAACCATTAAACTAAGTATATGATTGTTTGCACAAAAGATAAATAGAGAAGTATGTTTAATCTTAAATATTTATTGATATTCGTGTAATTAAATAATTATAAAATTGCCTTGCGTTACTGGTCATCAATCCATTATCATAATATTTTGCTAAATTATATGCTATTAGTTGCCACTTGCTTTATTTATCAGATTATCTAAACACTGCCACTTATTAATTTATTTTATTACTTAAAGATAAAAAAGGGGATATTAGATTATTAACTAATTTATTACGGTTATAAATTTGCGATGAAAGAAAAGCTGTACTAGTTGGATTAAGCAATGAAGATTGTGATTATTATTGTTTTATTATTAATCTAATTTCAGAGTAGTAGATTATGACATAAAATCCCTTATCATATTTTGCTACCATATGTTATTAACATACGAATAAATTTAAGAACCTGCGATTATTTCATTTGAGCTAGATGATTACTATTATTATTATTATTATTATTATTAGAGATAAAAGATTAATACTTTAATTGTTAAATGAGTCTTAGTGATTAGAAGTTGCGGAAGTCATAAGAATACTATGTAGTTATTATGTGTAATAGTAGTATAAGGGGGGGATAGTGTTCTTATGCCATTGAGGTGGTATCCTGTGGGATATTGTCTCAATGTAATCTACCTTGTCACCCGTATTTCCACTTCTAGTCTCATGAATTCCTGAATATTTATTTGAGTTAGTTTAAAACAGAACCTAAGTTAATTTTAAGAAACTTGAGCTAGTAAAGCA
This sequence comes from Epiperipatus broadwayi, assembly GCA_028023455.1. NCBI lineage: Eukaryota > Metazoa > Onychophora > Udeonychophora > Euonychophora > Peripatidae > Epiperipatus > Epiperipatus broadwayi. Next base: position 18,359,414 of record JAQFVV010000001.1, read on the forward strand.
TTTAATTGAATATTTCATTAATTATTAGAGCTAGAACCCGGTTAGGTGATTTTCACTATATTATATTTATTTTGGGGGAAGTGGAGATGCGGGAACGGGACGGTTAGATTATGTTCCTCAACATGATTGGCCTGATGTGTAGTGGAGCTACACATGATGACAAGGGCAGAATATATATATATATAAAGTAAAGGAAAAATACAAACAAATAAAGACATAAATTTTTGTAATTATTTTTTGACATTTCCTGAAATAAGTAGAAGATTAAATAATTATGAATTTAAAATAGAATTTTATTATAAATTAAACAGTTAAAAAGGTCTAATAAATATTATTTGTAATTCTGATTTTGAATTTAAAAACAAGTATGATATTTTTGAAATCTTTTAATTAATTGCTAAATTTCTCTAAGTAAAAACATGTATATCACACTTTGATAAAAAAATGTCAAACTTGTTTTCAAAAGGGATTACTAAGATAAAAACTATATTTTTAATTAAGATGTTTTTATCATCTCCAAATGATTATATAAAAAGCAATGATAAAAATAATATTACTTAAATTATAATTAAGTGTCAAGAATAATTCATTGACCATTATATTTTAGACTATGAAAAAAAGACATTTTAAATTTAAAGAACATTTATCTAACTGTCAAAAAAAGTTGATAGTATATATATTTTTTTTAAATAAAAAAAACTAATCAATAAAGAGTAGAACTTACTATAAAATAATGAGGGAAATTTATATTTTTTCAACAAAGAATAATTGTGAAAATAATTTTTAATAAATGGAGTCTATCAAATTAAAATATGTCAATGTGTGTCAAATAAACACTTATATAAACAATTTTAATTTTTTTAATTATTAAATGTCAATTCAAAAATGTTCATTTTATATTAAGCCACATATCTGTGTGCTGTCTGGTTGTAAATAAACCTATTGAAATATATATATAATAACCATAATTTTGTAAATCACATATATGTTAATGACAATGTGATATTTTTTTTAAATTATTGTATGTTAATCAAAATCAGAAGACTTATGTGTACATCCATATTCTAAAGACATTAAACTTCATTTTTTTATTGTTAATAAATTTATATTCAATTATTAAAAATCATATTCTATCATTCTCTTGATCATGATAACAGTTATAGAGCCTGTTTTCTTCTGAGCTAGATTCATGTATAATGGCTGATATATAAATGGGGATGTATTTAGTGCTTAAGAGGCATCCAGTGATGATAAATCATCATCTTTGTGGTTGGTCCATAAGATTTTACTCTTTAAAGCTCCTGCACTACATTTTATTTAGTTTAGTCTATTAAAAATTAAGTTTATAGTTGGTCAGTACATTAATGATACTAAGTATCCAGAGCATTAATGATGATCAGCAAGTTTTAATGTCTCAGAATCATTGTTTAGATTTTGATTATTATGTATTCTGATGGATGAGCACTTAATATTGTCCATCCAAATTAATTTTCAAATAATTATCCAAGAAGGCAAAGGCTCAATAGTTAGTCTGGTCTGCAAAAGACCCATTTTCACTTCAATCATCAGATTGACTGTTGATTTGTATTGTTCAAATCCAGTCACAAGATGGACTGTTGATTTATTGTATTGATATATTTTGATTGATCATTCATGATGATGAATGGTTATTTTGAGTATTACTTACTAATTAATAGTGCTGGTTGATGTATGGTTAATGATACTTTTAGTTGCTCTAAGAAATTAACTGATCTCTTCTGATCTAAGGAGTTAACTGGCTGATCTCTCAGAGATCTCTTGATCTCATGCTCTCTTGAATATAAAAAAAATGATTTCTTAAATATTTATTGATGTTAAATTTTACTTTAACATTTTTTATAACATCTTACTTAAATATTATACTTCTTCGTAAATTTGATATTTTATGTTTTGCCAGCTCCACCACCTCCACCTCCCTATCTTTCCCATCCCATTAATATATATATATATATATATATGTGTGTGTGTGTGTGTGTGTGTGTATTAGATATTTTTTGCATATGCTACACTAGAGAATAAACTAAAATGTTAATTATTATTTCTTTAATATTTCTGTATTTTTAAGCAAATAAAAAATGCAAAGAAAACATAGGAACGGTATTTTTTTTCTAAAAATTATTGCCTATTATTTATGTAATCAGTCTTACAAGAGAAGAAAATTATTTGGTTTGTGAATGCACTGAAATTGAGCAATTAGAATAAATCAGATTAAGATAATTAATGCTATTTTATAAAATGATGATTGTTAACGATTTTCCACTATACAATTAATTTGAAATAATTTTTTATTAAAATAACAATCAAATCGTTTTAGTTTTTGTTTGATTTTTCTATAAAAAAACAAACTCGTATTTTCTATTTATTTTTTATATTTCTTCAATGTGAGTGAATGAAAAGGCTTAAAGTAGATAAGCATCTGCCCAACAATCTTAGCCACTCTAAATGTAAATACTAATAATTGAATATAATTATTCAATAGTTAAAGAACAAAAGAAAATGAAACAAATGTCATCATACAATCAGCAAACCTTAAAAATAATGACTTCACCCTCAATATTTCTCTATGAGTTGTTCAGAAATATTTCTTTGCTATGTATGCAGTGGAATATTTAAATAATATTTATATTTTATTATATATGTATATATAAACAGAAAAGATAAAATATGTTAAATAAAATTATTGTTTCCAATAAGAAATAATATATATATATATATATATATATTTCTTATTGGAAACAATAATTTTATATAAATTATATATATATATATATATATATATATATATAATTTTTGTGCTAAAAAAAATTCAACAATATTTTGCATGCAAACATTCCCACACAGAGCAACACTGTAAAAACTAAACCAAATTCTTTCAATTTGTTAAAAATATTTAAATTAAGTAAGAAGTGACCAATTTTCTTACTATAAAAATATTATTAAATATGGCAGTCAGAGGGCAGCTCAATTATTATTTAAAATGGACTTGGTAAATTTCACATGGCAATGTATTTATTCAATATTAAAATATTATTTATTATTACTTATATATGATAATGTGTTAATTTAATCTCACCAGATGAACAAAATGATGAAAACATGAATCTTACAAAAACAAAGTATATGGTCTTCAATCTTATCAAAATTATATAACTTTTATTGTTAAATAGTCTAAGAAATGTAAATATTATTAATTAATTTAGAAAATATAAAATGACTATTTGAATTTGCAGTCTTGGTTATTACAATAATGGCATATCCAACAAGTGATAATAATAAGAATGAAAGTCAAGTTTATACTAAATGTATACACAACTTTTTTCAATAAGACTAATGATTAAACTCTCTCCTTCTTTACATTTATAATTACAAAATACATGTAATTAAAAACACTGTATTTATTTATATTACATGTATATTATCTAATAAGTGATATTAATTACAGTGAAATTCAAGTCCATTTCAGATGAAAAGTCTATTTAAATACTAGTTAATAATTTAATTATGTATATATATTTATAATTCCCCTATTTATTAATATTATGTAAATTATGTGAGTATAACTCTCACATGATTTACACAAATAGACCACTAATACATTAATTATTAATATTATATATATATATATAATGAATTGTGAGAAATTGTTTGTATAAAAAAATTTTAAAAAAGCAATAAATAAAAAACAAGTTAAATATGTGTATATATATTTTCATACATCTTTTTATGATTTTAATTAGGTTATAACATACAAAAAAATATGCTAATGCATTTTTGACAAATTTTAATAAATGCAAATATGCACACATATAAAATTGTTAGATATGCTAGAAAGGTTTGATGGCTTTAAAGAATCTCTTTAAAAAGAGCACTATCATTACTAACAAAAGTATTATTAGGAAAAGTTTGTGTTTGCATAACTGATAATATTTTCTGCAGAGTTGATCTACGTGGCAATGATTGTATTCAAATCTATTTTAAAAAAATTTACCACTATTGAGATCAGTAAAAAAAATTCCTTACCTAGAAATACACAATGTATATGTGGTCACCACTTTTTACAGGTTATTTATTTATCACAGATTGGGTAAATAATAATTTCATATGTTAACTGACAATACTAGTCTATTTATATACACATATGGATTATTTCACAGTGATATTAAAATAAGATTACCCATTACTTCTCAATTTTATTTCATGAAGTTAACTGTGCTAATATTATTTAGCTATATTTCCCAGTCAATTTGCATGTACCTAAGTTAAAGTATCCACTCCCTCAAGGCATATGTATAAGCACTGATATTGAGCAACAGGCTTAACTGCCAATTCTTATATAATGAGGAAAGAATTATGAAGTGATAGAGGACAAATAAAAAAAAGTACAAATGGACTATTGGTAAAGTAATTCCCTATGCTATCTCAGCTTTATTGAAGTAAAATAATTTTCAGAGTAAGTAGCATTTGAACTTAATTTGACATGGACACAAAGTCCTCTGAAAATCAAATGTGATTTTTTTAAATTTATTTAATTTCTAAACAAAAATATGTATCGAATGAGGTCAAATTTATTATACTCTGATAAATGATAATGGTTTAACATTAAAGTGAAAGTTGAAGCTTAAATCTAGTGAGAACAAAGAAATCTTTCAGGAAGGTTAACAAAAAAATATATAATTTATATGATACATGCATGCCTATTTTGATTCCACAGACACCTTTATAGTTGTTTTACACTTTTCAAAGGGGTTCAAATTTTTTTCCTATCACAATACCTCCCTTCCCCATTGGAAAGTCATTAAAATGGGGATATGCATTTTACAACTCATTTCTTTTAAACATTCTTACATTTTTCCATTCTAATTCATTCAACATTTACTATTAATCAATCCCTTCAACATGACAATGCAATAACCTGAATGGTATATAGATATTTTCTTAAATAAGGATTATAACTCTGTAACACAGGAACACTAACATTAATCCAAAAAAGAGATTTTTCTTCCTCCCCAATTCTATTCCATTAAGCATATATGTCACCATATCTCCCCTAATGCATACCCTCACTCTTGAACTATCTCAAGCACTTACAGGAATTTATACATCATCAAAGTTTATGATAGAGTATGTTATCTATATACTTTCTACTAAGCCATATTTATCAAAGGTAATGGGTAAAAAAGAGAAAGAGAGATATCCCGATGATCTTTACTCACCTATGGTCAAGTAGGTAATGACAATGACATTGAAAAAAGCAAAAGAAAAAGGAGGAAAAAATGCAAATTAAATTGTACAACTCCAATATTCCTTCTCGACATGAGCACCCCTTAAACTTGTCAGTAAAAAAAAACAATCTTTAAACTCTTATATTTATCAATGCTATGACTTTTAACTGAATTATTAGAAAATATTGCTATTTTCAATAACTCAATATACTACTTTTATATCTTTGACAACTTACCCTATATATATATATATATATATATATATATATATATATATATATATATATATATATGGACATTTATTTTATGATTAGAAATTATGACATGGATTACTGAGATCTCTTCTCATTGTAAGTAGGAACTTAATTATATCCAGAAATCAGTGATGGTAATCACAAAATACTTCTCCTGTTGTGACTTTGACCTGACAAAAATAATCAAGATTGATCACTATAATGACCCTGTCATAACACTTCATTTATTGCTCTTTGTTGATTTCTTTGTCTTCAGTATGTGGTTTCATTGTTCCTCAATATTTCTACCACAGGGATGCCCCTAGTTTATTTTACTTTGTGCATGGATCTAAAATGCTGAATGTGCATACTCATATCCACTGCACTTAACAACTCCACTATTTCTTCTATGGACTTTTTACCCATACATAGAAGAATTTTTTCAATCCTGAATGGCAAACTATGCCAAACTATATAAATGATATGCCTCTCTATCATAGAGCATGTATCCAGTATGCTTAAAATGGCCAATTGACATCTGAAAAATCACTATTTTTAAATTTCTCTTGCATTACATGGTATCTTATAATTTCTTGATGTTCTTCCATTAAAAAAGTACCCCTACTGCTTCTCCATATTTTTGAAAAGCTTCAGATTGATGAAATAGTAAATACCACCATGACTGTGTTTCTCCTTGAAGATGACTACATGCTATTGATAATTTGTTGTCATTAGGCATGGAGTTTATAGCAAAATATTTCTGTACACTGTTTAGATGTTCTATTGGGACTTTCTAGTCTGACCCTTGAATGTCCTTATCTTTAAAAAATGATTTACACTGAGATGCCCCTGTGGATATCTTTTTATATACCCTTGATGAACAGATTAAATACTGATATTTTGACAAATTTTCCTTTATTTTTTGAACTTCAAAGCTCATCTCAGCCTCTGTACTCTTAAGTATGACATTCCTATTCTCCTTTGTTTTTTAAGCTTTCACGACTATGCTGATTTACATCATTAATACTAATATGTCCCTGCTTTTCACTTATTTTTGTATTAGATGTACTGTTTACCTTTAACCCTTCTATCTGTTCTAATTATTTTATTGTCTGCCATATTTCAAAGTATATTATCTTCATTTTTATTTTCATATCCCTTCTCCTGATTGTCACTCTTCCCCCACTATTTTTGATTGTTCTTTCTTATCACCATGCAGCATCTGGTCTATGTTATTTTGCACTTCCTGGAATTTTAATTCATATATTTCTGTTTCTAAGTTCATCTCTTGAAGTTTTTATCCATGCATTCAAAGCTAGAATTGTATTTCTTGTGCTGTTGCATGATCAGTTCCAGCACGCATGTGTTTATGCATTTCCAAGCTGCTCATTTTCTGGTTTCAACTGTTCAATACCTTGCTCCATCTTCCTTGATTGAGCCCTATATCTCATCTAGCTATTTAGTTTTATTTTGATTTTGAGATTGGTATTGCAAAATCAAAAAAAAAAATTTCTTTCCTTCCTATACTTTATGTATATTTTGTCTCTAACAATTATATTTTTTATATTATTTGTTTATGTTTATATAGTATGTCAGACTCATATCCAAACCATACAATTAATTAAACTACCATGAGTCATGACTGCATTGTTTTTAATTTCCCTTATGTTTATTTGAATCATTATGTATAATCACCATTTTTATTGATTTATTTACCTAGCTTATAATTTCAGCACCACTCCTTCCATAACTTTATGCTGTAATGATACACCCCTGTCTAACTAAATGGAAAATATGCATATGTACCAAAAAGTGACAATAGGAGACATTATCTCACTTTAAGAATTATGTCCTTCAAATTATACTAATAAATTCTGAAGAAATCAATATTTCAGACTAATTTAGCATGAGATTGAATTGAGGAGACAGGAAGCAGGCCACTTCTTTAGATCATAGACCTAGAAGTTTTCATTACAAAATTGATGCTTTATTTACCTAAGAAATAAAAAAATAAACAACTTTCCCGATAATGTATATCTGACTCTAGTAGCAATCAGTATGGAAAAGAGCTAGCCCTTGAATCACGTTTTATGATTATAAAAACTAAGATCATAAGTAAAAGAATATATTTCATTCTTTGACCTCTCTAACTTTTATTGATTTGTTTTAAGAATTTAGCCTGATTAGTGAGACTTGGTTATTCACCAAAATATGTATTGGTAGCAAAGGTAATTTTTATTGAATCCAACCTATATTTACAGATGAATGATCAGATGCCATTCATTAATATTTTAAAACTCTCAAAATTAAACAAAACAATGTAGCAATTACTTACCGCTTATGCAAGTAATCATAAAATTTAAATATTCACAAAACGTTATCCTGGAATTAAATTCACAGTCTTAAGCATTGCATAATGACACTTATACTGACAAAAAAAATCAAAGAAATCACAAAGTCATTTTTTTATAAAACAAATGGTATATCTTTTATTTTGATTAAGGTTTACTTTTTTTTTGAAATGTCAATAATGATAATCAGATAACAAATGGATGTTCTATCTATTCCAAGTTTTCATTTCATTTCAACATCATCTCTATTCAAACAGTTTTATGTTTTATATTTACATGAGGACCACCTACTCTTTAACAAAAAAAAATTTCAATATTGGAAAGCAATACTAATCATAGTATTTTCTCAAAACATCATAACTCAGAATCATAGATACATTCCACAAGGCAAGATCATTCTGGTCTTGATGCAACTTCTTTAACAATCTCTTCTTTGTGTAGTAAATTTTCTCATGTACTCCCACCTTTTTGTCAAGATTAAACTTCTCTTATAAATGCAAATGCTATTCTCTAATTAATTATTTATCTGAAGGTTACCACTGTAGTCACAAAAATTCAAATATTCTACAATATCACTGCTAGTTACAAACACTAGGTAAAGATTTGTGATCAGGTTACATAAATCTACTTCTGGCATTAACTATTTAAAAAAGTGTTTGTTTTTTTGTTTCTATCTAACACATCAAGAAATTCACACATATACGTATGCATGATATCAATGCACTGATTTACCTTCTGAACCTATCTTATGACTAAGTCATGATTGTTTATTGAGAAAAAAAATTAACTACTTTAACACCCGTATATAGTTGTAAATGGTCCCCATGTATACGAGATTAAAGAAATAATTTAAAATCTCCAGCACATACCAATATACATGTATAATGTACATATTATAAAACATGTAAATTAAAACAATAACCACAGACCTTAATAAACAATAATGTCTGGCGTATTACTATTTATTTTAGTGAATTAAAATTTAAAATTTATTGCATTTTATTATTTATCTTAACAAGTTAGAGATTTAAATTCAATTGCATACTTTTTTTTTTTCTATGTGTTATTATCTTCTCTTTTTGTTTTTTATTTTTGAAGATTGACTGTTGTCAGCCACCTTGATTAATTTTCACAAATACTGGACCAAGATGTAAGATGACTTTTAACAAGAATTATTCAAGAATTATTTGGATTGGGTTATAATTGCCAGTGATGCTGTTGATTCTGAGGTTTCAGATGATCTATAAGTTGATTTTCAGACAGGAATCAATGTCATTTTAAGTCAATTTCTTTAATAAGCATGCCTGTTGACATTTCACTGCTCTTTCGATGATGGTACTTGTTGGAAAGGATTAAGCAGGAGGAAGATCAAACACCGCAGATCATGACTTTAATCCTACACTGCCATTCTGTAGAAAAACCAACTCAATTAGAGTTTTCTGAGTGTGCCAAAACAAAATTTTGACAGCAAAAAGGTCAGTTGCCTTTCTCTTAATAGTGGTAATCATTCAACTTTTATTTTTTTTTTGTTACTATTGTATACATCTTAGTCCGTTTGGTACCACTGACAGAAACCGTACTGTTAACATAATGGTTGATCTTCAAATATTAAAGTTTGATAAGAGACAAAAAATACATAAACATATGCTTTATGTACATTTAACAGTTTATGAAAAAATAAATAAATAAACAAATAAAATTATACTGCAAGCAAACTCAAAATATATGTATAATGTAAACACACTTAATAATTTTATATGCCAACATTTTAAATATTGACATTATCAAACGCAAATATTTTAAACATGAACTAAGATTTTTATAAGAATCCACATAAGCTTATAAATATTTTCTCTTATATCACCACTGCTTGTCAAATCCCCAAACCATAAATAAACGTATATAGCACAAAAAAATCAAAATAAATAAACGACAATAACAACAACAAATAAAAAAATATATAAGCAAATGCCCGAATCAAAATTAAACCAAAAATTGTAAACAGAAAAAAAATTGCAACCTTCCTTTATTGCAGGCTAAGAAAAGACCATGATGCTATATTACTCATCATGACCCATAAGCAAAACATATGGAAGTGACTCCAACTATCACTAAAGAAAATATTCTCATCCTAGGCCATTGACAATCCAAATCTCATGTAGAAAGATAGAAGAAAATTCCCTCTCTTAAGAAATATCCATATAAACATAAATATACACACATATCTCCCCCAAAAAACTTTTTTATGACAATATGACACTTGATGTAAAAAGTGAGTCTTTTCAATCTTTACAAAGTTCTTCCCGTAATGAAAAAACATGTATATATGCAACAACATATTAATGTGACAACAGAAACTTGCAAAGTTAAACACATATCTTCCATTTAACTACTTATGGGAGACCTTCCTCATTTAAAAGACTTCATTTCAATAACACAATCACTTATGGTAATAAAGAAAAATAAAATGTCAAAAACATATATGCACATCATCCAAAAATATTTTTTTGTATTTTTTATAAAGCAATATTAATTATTAAGTTTACATCAGGATTCTTTACTTCCTTTGAGAGCAAGGGAACAATATATTCAAGAATAGAGAGATGCACAAGGACATGTTTAGGGCTAAAATACAGTTGGTCAGTCATAAGATACAGAACAGACAATCTAATAACAGAGATCCTAAGAGTGTTATATTTAACTTATTCATGATGTATTTTACATTTACAGTTAGTTTAGTTAGTATTAAATTTTTGATTATTCTTCACAGTATTTTTTCTGAGATCTCTGTATAGAGAAAAATCTAGGAAAATAACACAACCAGACTATCTCCATGGACTAGAAGCAATTGAATGAATAACACATACTATTTTGACAGACAAAACTCTCCATACAGTAGTGCCACTCAATGCCAACCAGAATAATCAATGGATGCCAGAAGGCTTGTGCATAAAATCCCTATCTAGTACCTACTCATTCAATATCCCCACACTAGTCTCTAGCTTGTGGCCTTCATCAGTGAGGAGCTTTGGATCTGAGAGCACTGCACCTAGATCGTAGAATCTAATGCAACCCTCCAGCAGCCACCTTTTATCTCTACTTAACTACAAAACTATGAGAATAAAATTGAAAACACAATAATATTTTCAATCTAATCTCAATAGCTTATATAGTTATATGGGTCTGAACCCAGTTCAGTACCCATACATTTTGGTGTCTTTGGCTCTTTAACAACTATAGCTACCCCTATCCTATTCAGCAGGATTGGTGTTAAATCACTAAACATCACACGATCACTATTTCTTATGCTAGCACATCACTGTTAATAAAACAGGAAAAACTCTCCATACAGTAGTGCCACTCAGTGCCAACCAGAATAATCAATGGATGCCAGAAGGCTTGGGTTTTCAATTTTTTTCTCATAGTTTTGTAGTTAAGTAGAGATAAAAGGTGGCTGCTGGAGGATTGCATTAGATCCTAAGATCTAGGTGCAGTGTTCTCAAATCCAATGCTCCTCACTGATGAAAGTCACAAACCAGAAACTAGTCTGGGGATATTGGATGAGTATGTACTAGATAGGGATTTTATGCACAAGCCTTCTGGAATCCATTAATTATTCTGTTTGGCACTGAGTGGCACCACTGTATGGAGAGTTTTGCCTGTTTTATTAACAGTAATGTGCTAGCATAAAAAATGGTGATCATGTGACATACTATTTTGGTTCATATATAATTTTATGATAATTATCCTACCTTTTTTTTTATCTTGTATGGAATTCATTTACCAAATCCACATACTAGCTGGTCTTAATTATAATTAAATAATTGCATTACTTTTCATAAATATATTTACCAAAATTACTAAATTCATTTAATATTTTATCTCTTTTCTTTGCATGAATAAAGTCAGTTTTCAAAATAACATATCTACCTTTTCTTCATAAAATCAAAATTACTAAATTAAAAATTTTATCTTGAAATAATCTTAATTAAACTTGTTTGCCAAAAATAAATTTTATTATAAAAAAATAAAATATATTTAAAATTTATTTAATATTTAGAATTGAACTTAGATTTTTGCATTATTTAAACCAGTGTTGGAGATTAACTTTTACAAACATTCAAATGTATGCATACTAATATTTTAATGAGTTTGTATGTATGGACATATAAATATATAATAAAATTTGATCATTAAATTGTTATTAGTAAGTTCAATTAAAACTTGACTTATGACCAAAAACTATGCAATTGGTCTCTCTCTCTCTTTCTGACAAACTTGTCTCTTTCTCAAAACTCTTTTCTCTGTTTTATTTTTATAACTGGTTATTACTGTCAACAAGGTATCATTTCAATGTATACATGTATAGCCATATTCTACTTAGTACCAGACTTTTATTTAGAAATTCACTATAACAATTGATGTATCTCCTATTTTGATGTATGAACCAATTAATTATTCACTAGAATGACTGTACAAAAAATTCAGATTTTTTTAAAAGCTTTCATTTTAAAATGGTTGTCCTTTTCAAAATGGAGACCATTTTGTAAGATTGATGTTGTTATAGGATAGTGACTTTATATCAATGTAAAAGAAGAATGGTGCATTCATGCTAAAATGTACAATAGAGTTTATTCATTACACACAATACAATATATAGTATATAATATTTTGATTATAAAATCAAAATATAATTAATGTACAGTACTTGATTTAACTTTTATTAAGTTTTCTTGCAAAAAAAAAAAAACAATTCATTTTTTAATGGCATATACAAAGTCAATTTTAATGACTACAAAAGTAAAAAAAAAATGTTTCTTTTCAGTACAATAAATAATCAAAAGGCTATTTTTTTTATGTATAACAAGCAAATGTATTAATATTACATATTTAAATGTATACATTGGATTACAAACTCTATATTCATTCACTATTATGGATTTAAATTCTTATTAATGGAATCATGCTTACAGCAAAAATTACAATTATCATAGTTGTAAAATTTAGTTACTGTAAGTGAAAGTTATTTTCAGCTAAAAATGATTTCATGCATTATGCAATTAATAATCAACTTTACATAATCAAAATTATCAGATATGTGTTAAATATCAATTTACTGTAGTGTTTGTTTAATTTTAAATCAAAATTATCATAATTTATTTTAGACATATTTAAGTCAAATCAGGAATTATCACAAATGTAAAAAAATACAGTGCAAGAAAAAGAAAATAGAAATTTCATTCAGCATAAAACTAAAAATAAGTTTTGATCATATGCCATACAGTTAATAACAAATTTTAAAGTTTATATTATACTATCTAAAATATTCAGTCAATTAATTGAGAATTTAAATTTCTCAGTCACATTAAAACTGCTACATCATAAATCTTTAGATTTTGTGTAAAAAAATGGAAGAAAAAATTATATTATAAATTATGCAGTTAATAATCAATTCTATTTGATCAAAAGTTATTAAATCTAAGTTAAAAATAATATTTATTTACCAGATTTTAATTCAAAATCTTGTAATTAGTTTGAGACATATCCAAGACATTGCAATGCTAACACAAACTTGAACAATTATTGTACCAACAAAGAAATACAAATTTCATTCCACATAAAAATAAATTTTGGTCATATATTATTATTATTATTGAAGAATTAACAGAAAGTACTACCACTGATTGAAAGATTGTATATAATAGTTATTTTCTCTTATATTTATTATTTTTATTGTTATTACAATAGTTGTTTTAGTTAATGGACATTTTATTTGGGTATGTATAAATTATTTAAAATATTCAGTTGAGCATTTTAAATTAAGACCTTTATGAATGCTAATTTCAATCAAATCAAAATTGCTGTTATAATAACCCTGTTTTTCAGTAAAAAAAAAAACATTAAGAAAAGGGAGAGGATTTTCTGCATTATTTATTTAATAATAAATTTTGTATATTGAAAATATAAAACAAATAAATTGAAGACGTTTTATGATTTACATTTTTATTTAAATGGTTTATATTTCTGCCATTCATACTATAGTATTCAAAAAATTGTTAGATTGCTTCAAGAAAATGGCTATTGATGTAATAAAATAAGATACCTCATGTTATATAAAAAGAACAATTCTAGCATTTTTGCATATAACGTTTTGTTTATTTCGATCTGTATTCTACATATTATAAAAAAACTTTTAAATATTGATTACAATATGCAAAAACAGAATGTATTAGATACATATTTTCTTTTATAATATGGCAGAATTTATATTTTTTCAAAGTTAACTGCACACTTAGGTTTTGGTAATGTACAGTTCTATAATTTGACTATCTTTACAACTTTGACAAATAACAAGTCTTTATAGTCAGAACAATACAGTTAAGTGAAAATCTATTAATCATTGTTTTTTTAATTCTAAATAATTTCACATATATAATATAAGACTATGAATTTTTTTAAAAATGAAACTTCAGTGGGTTTTTTTTTTGCATGCAATGATTAACAGTTTTGCATAAAAACACTTGCACAGTGAAAACATACTTTTTTCTTATCAATTTGACTTTTTAAGTTTACAGTTATATACATTTTCAACTGGATTCACATCAGCAACTAATACTACTGAACACTACATCATTTCAATATATGGATCAAAGAATCATCACAATATTCACCAACTAATGTAGCATTTTGTTAATACTTTGGATAAATTAATTGACAAGAAATTAATGCAACTGAATAAATAAAAAAAAATCAATAACCCTCTAAAGAGAAACTGGACATAAAAAAACTGAAGGAACTAATATCATATCATGAGGCTATGAAGTTGAATCTTTTTCTCTAGAACTTTTCAACCATCAACACCTATTATACTTTCTCCACAAAAACCAAGATCATTAAATAATTTAACAGACAATGAAAGACCCTTAGAATGAGCAATTTATTACTCAAAAAACTGAATGATGATGAGTGATAGCTAGATGGATTATAAAAAAATCAACTTTAAGCTGTGTTTTTTTTACATAGATTTAAGTTACATTCATAGATATTTTAAGTTCATAGCCCAGTTTACAAATGCATATATTATTTGAATACAAGTATAATTTATATACTTGGAGTTTAGATGTAATTATAGGAGATTTGAAAACAGAATTTCAAGCTCCTTTTAGCCATCCACTTTATCTCATACAATCGATACACATGACCCATATGTAAAAAAGATAAATGATCTCTAATGTACATATTTCATGCTGAACCAACACTCATAAATTTATCCAGATCATCATCTCCACACATTTATATAATCAATGGGTGGTTTACATTAAGATAGAAAATCTTCAAATTTTAATGGAGATGATGATGTAGACCAATTGATGAGTTCTGGTTCAGTATGAAATGCATATACTGGAGATCATTTATCTGTTTTACATGTATGTTGTCATGTGAGTGGAAGGTTAATGAGAGATTGAATGTCTGAATTCAAATCTCCTATAAGTATATCTAACTCTGAGTATATAAATTGTACTTTTTATTCAAATATTACAGGTTCAGTGTATACCCTTTCTATCCCTCTTCTGTGTATTTAAATGGACATGGTCTTATATATGAGGGGTCAGAATGACTTAAAGTCAACATGGACATGAGACAGACTGGATGACTGAAGGGAGTTTGAAAGTGTGCACCTTTAAATATATATATTATACATTAGGGTTTTTTAAAAGAATTGCTACAAACACAAGATCAAGAGTTGTTTGTTAAAATAATATTCACAATTTACGGTATAATTTTTATTTTCGGAAATGAACTAATTTTCCCTCATAGAAAACCTTTATAAACCCTTGTTTTTATATGATATATTCTAAAAATTTTCTACTTTAATTTTTGCAGTTTTATATGCCTGTTTGTTCTATTGGTGGAACATTAACATTATTATAAACCAATGTTTACAGCACCTCTACAATCATTTTAAAAATATTATATTTATCACCCAGTTAGTGGCTTGTGTATTCAAACCAAAAATCAGTATATTAATGATAAAAATCATGCACAATGAACCTGAAAAGCCATTTTTTTTAGAAAAATATTTAAGCTAGTTCTTTTTTTTTTTTTTTTTTGCAATTTGATGTAATTTAGTTATTTTTATTAACTAGTTTAGCTTTCAGCTCTTGATGTTTTATATGTATATGAAACATATCTTAATTACTTAATATACCCAATTATTAAATGTAAAAATTGATTATAATTTACTATTTCAGCTGACAAAGTCTGATTTTTATTGATAGAAATACATGTCCTGCAAGAGATTTGGTTAATTTTTCAGCAGACATTGCCATATATACGATTATAAATTTTTATAAAGAACTTAAGTAACATTAATATATATATATATATATATATATATATATATATATATATATATATATATATATATATATATATATATATATATATATATATATATATATATATATATATATATATATATAATGAATTGTTGCGATGCATTTTTTCTCTTAGTTCTCTCAAAGAAATGTTCTTTTAAAACAACAAAAGTAATATTTTATTTATTTATTTTTGACTTTATATTGAACAAGTTTGCAAACATCACATATTCTATTTTTGGTGTGAATGCTTATGCTTATTAAGAATTACATAATAGTTATTAAAATCTATTACCATTACAAACTTTAAATCTTATTAATACATCTTTCCATGGTAAAAGGAATTGTGTTGATATGTAGTGAGTCATTAAGGATACAAGTACTAGAAATAAGGCATTTGTAAATTTATTTTATGTGAATAGTTGGCTATGGTATATTTGGCAATTATCAAACATGGTCATATATATATATATATATACATATTTTTTCTAGAAGTGGCACGCAAAAGCTATTTTGTAAATAGACTTTACAAAGGTGTGTACTTACCATAAATTTTAAACATTCGGGAATTTGAGTAAGATATCAACTAAAGGGATTTTTTAATTGGCAGAGACCTGCCAATTCACTCTTTCTATCAGTTTAGCTGGAAGTACCAATATATATGAGTACAGACAATAGTCTAAATTGGTATCCATTTCTTTCCCTGTTAAATCTTGATCACTTCATGCTCAGTGCAAGATTAGGAGCAGAAATCCACAGGGAAGTATGGTCCAGTATAGTAAAACTGGCACCCAACATGGGGCCAGTGTTAATTCCCCCAATGTCCTGTGGTCCTCGATATAGGAAAATGATTGGTCATTCCTCTTTCTTTTCCTTTTTAAAAACTGAAGGAATTGAAGAGTGCATCTTTTCAATCTCTTCTCCTCCAACTCTCCTCACACTAACACACCTCTCTTTATCACATCTCTATCTTCTTTCTCAGCTCTTTCTTCACTAAAATTTATTTCCAAACTTTTTTTATATTATAATTTTGGATTGAGTGGACACTACATCATGACGATGATCATTCCCTCACCAAGGTCCATTTCATGAGGGCTTTCTTTTATTGGCTGTTCTGTTACTATTGTTTTTTCTCTCCTATCTGACCTTTAATTATACATTTTGAAATTCCCAAAGCTAGTTTCACTTGGACTAATTGATAATCATTTCCATTTTATACAATAGCATTAATTAATTTATTGTACAAACTGTGCATTTAAATAAATTTATAATTACAACTTTAAATTATCATAATAGATTTCTCACTATAAAATCTTTCCATTGACTCATTGTAAATCGAAAGATTTCATAAGTATTAATGGGTAATAAGAAATGTGGATTTAATTAGTGAAGTATTGAATAGCTTCACACTCTCAGATCAAACCGCTTCAGCTTCACCTATTTAAATAGAAAGTAGGTTGAAGTAAAGAAGGGGTTCCCCTCTTTTCTTCCAAAGAGTAAGCTTGTAGTTTAAGAACTATAGAGGTCCCTACTATCGCATTTTATACACATGTGCTTGAGACTACAGCCTTAATGAATATTACATTTAAATAAATTTATAATTAAAACTTAAAGATATATTTTTATCTTTAAATCTTTACTGAAACTTTAGTTTAAAATACTTTTTCTTTTTTTAATAAAGTTTTCTTTTAATAATTTTTTATCTGTGCAATTTTATATATTAGAGTTTAGATGATTTTTAACTTTCAATTTTTAATTCTTAAAAAATAAGTTTTTATTTGCGAACTTTTATTTTTCATGACTAATTTTTAGAAAAAAATTAATGTAATGGTGTATGTGCCCATTACAATATATATATATATATGTTTATTTATTTATTTGTATAAGATATGATGAATTCCTTTTATGACAAAGTTGCTTTATCTGAGAATGGTGAAATCCTCTCATTGTTTAGTTATTTTCTTATGTAAGAGATGATAAAAATCCTTTTATTAGATGTTAAATGGGAATGTACATAATACATTAGCAATATGTTTATTTTACTTTTGTCACTTTCTTAAATAAGCTTTTAATTGTGATCCTAAGTTCGTTGTGTCAGAAGCTTCCTTTATTTATTTTGTATAAGTAGATAATTTCAATGTGAAATACATATAAAACTTATAGTCCAAATTAATTATATTTTTTATTATTAAATACGTATATTCTTTTATATAACTCGGGTTAAAATACTCTTTTTGCAGCTTCTAAAAAACATCAGTGAATATAAATGGTACCATTTCACTTTGGATTTTTTTGAATTTTTCTTTAATAGTTTGAAAATCTGCAATAACTTCATAAATATGGTTATTATTATTCATAATATGAAATCACTTAAATGTCAATAAAAAATATATATTTTTTTATTAAATTTGATTTTCTATTACTTTCTTTATTAGGTCGAAATTTATCATTTATTTATGGTCACACGTTTCAGATTCACTGTGGCATTTTGATATTTATCCTGATGTATAAAGTACACTTACACTAATATACATTTTAATATAAAAGAACAGGATGGTGTTTATATTAAAAAGGAATTTTAGGATTATTTGTTTATTTATTTTAAATATATTTTGAGATCAATAAAATGCCACTTTGATTTCTATGTATATTTATTTGAAATACACACATATTTAATAGAAGAGTCTTAGACATTTTATCTTTTCTAAGTTTAGCTAGCCAGAAATGAGAGATTTATTATTATTGATCTATTGTTTATAGTTACAGTTTTTGGTTTGATTAGTTCTTAGGAAATAAAAAAAGCCAACCTCACTTTCCCATTATCTTTATACTTATGTACACATTTGCCATGCAAACACGTAGAATAATTGAGGAGCCAGCTTCCCATCTTATTTACCATTACAATATGCATATGCTGTTAGTTATTTTAGGAAAAAAAAACTCTGATGCCTAAACCATGATAATAATAATTCACAAGCCAAATCATAGTAGGATTATCTTAATAAACTTGTAAATCATGACCCCTTTTTTCTGTAAATACTTTTTTATTAGTTAAATAAAAATAGTTCATTTATATCCAACTATGTTGGCATATACAAATAAAACAATCACTGACACCCAAAAGGAGTGAAGCTTTACATTAGCATTCTTAAAATATTTCTCAATCCAGCTTACAATTTAGAAATAATGCTTAAGATTTAAATTGTAAAGATTTTAATAAAATGAAAATAGACAACAACTATTATATATATATGTGTGTGTGTTATTTTATGAAAAAAAATTAACTTTAGTGAATAAACCATAATAATAATTAATTTACCATTGGATATTAGTTTCTCCATAAAATGATATATTTTTAGAGTTATATATGTATTAGCTGTAATTATTTTCAAATTATTAGGAATTTAAATCTTAAGCATTATCTGAAACTGGTAAGCTAGCTTCATTAAGAAGATCACTACTAATATAACCTTTTTCCGTGTCAAGGCTGGTTTTATTTATTTAGTAAAACTTGGTCCTTAGATAAAAGTGAACCATTTTAATCTAGCTAAAATTATCATTAATACAAGAAAGTGGACATTTTTGCAAATTTGTTAAAATGACTTTTTTGGAGTCAGATTTGAAAATTTATTACTATGCTTTGCCCGTTAGAATTACTTTTAAGTGTTATATATTAAATAGGCATTGTTATTTTTGGATATGTTAAAATGATATATATATATATGTTGTTTATTTATAAAATTTACAATTATTGGTTTTCTTGTTATACAATTGACAAGAATCTATCTATACAAACATACTGTAATAACGTAGGCAATCAATTCTATTATATATGGATCTTACTAATTGAATTGAATATGCAAAAACATGACCCATAACACTGTTATAATATTACAGAGCTGCATCTAATTTATATCTATGAAGAATATAATTATATGTATTATCTATTATTTTAATAATCTCCATACTTTCTCTTTCTTTTTTACTCTTCATATAAATAAAGATACAATAAAAGACGAATGACCCCCAAGATGCATTTCATGCTGCACCAGCACTCATCAGTTGACCCAGGTCACCAGTTCTCATATATATCTTTATTACATGAAGAGTATTTATCTATGGCGAATTGTCACATCTTTATTTACAAGCGCCAAACTTGCTTCGCTCACAACCTTGACTTCATACATGTTTATACACCTAACTACATTTATCATTAATCATTTATTAAACTAGAGTTTTTTTCTAGCATAGATATAAACTTTAATCCAAGTTAAAGATTATTATATCTGATTTTTTACACACACACTTACATGGCTTTTCACCTTCCTTCTCATATGTGTATTATCGATTATTTTAATAATCTCCATACTTTCTCTTTCTTTTTTATTCTTCATATAAATAAAGATACAATAAAACACAAATGACCCCAAGATGCATTTCGTGCTGAGCCAGCACTCATCAGTTGGCCCAGGTCGCCAGCTCTTATATATATCTTTATTACATGAAGAGTATTTACTTATGGCGAATTGTCAGATTTTTATTTACAGCCATCAAACTTGCTTTACTCACAACCGCGACTTCGTACATTTTTGATAAAACTAACTACGTTTATCATTAATCATGTATTATTGATAACTATGAAGAGCACCCAATATATTAATTGTTTGGTTCATCTTTAACAGTTTAAATAAGCAAGTGAAATATTCTCATTATAAATAGGAGTTAATCTATTTCTGATTTCTACTTAGCAGGACAGAATTTGGAATAACATTATATTAATCTAGTTACATTTCAGAATTGGTCACTATATTTAACACCATAGGCAAAAATGAGCAAACAGAGGGTACTTAAATACTATAATTTATAATTATACACATACCCTATATATATATATGGAAATTTTTTTGTCAACTGATTATTTTTCATCATCATCATTATCATATATATCTTATTCAACAATGAAAAACAGTGTAAATGAACTTCTTTCAGGTCACTCTTATCTCCAATTTCTTTATGTATCCAATTCTTTTAACTTCACCCATTTTGTAATGTAATTAACAGCCTTGGCTATTCTTTTCCTCTCAATTCATTCACAAATTTCAATCGTGACATTTTTAATAGTGTCTGCCTATCTCATAACATTTATATTGTTTTGTTGTTTTTGTTTTTTTTTTGCTTTACCATCTCCAACAGGTGTTTTGTGTATAAGACTCATGAAAACACACTTGTTAGTTTTATTAGCAGACAAAGTCACTTCAATCTTTCTTCATTATCACTACATTTCAAAATCATCACTCCTAATCTTCTTTTGTTTTCTCAATATTCTTATTTTGTATTCATATGTTGCAATAAATGATATCAAACCTATCAGTAGACAATTCTTTGTTCCCATAAACTTATGACTATTTTTTTTCATTTACAAAATGTAAAAAAATTTAAATAACATATTTAATGACAATAATAATCATATATTTATATTTGCAATGCATTCTCTATATTGATCTATTCTGAAGAACAAATATAAAATCTCTGAAATTGTACTAGATTGGCATTCTTAATTGCTATCCCTATTGTTTCAATAGTTAATCACATATTTTTATTTTTATGCTTCTTTTCATACTAATCAATTTATCAGATGATGTAATTCTTAAGCAAAATTATATTATGAGCATATCACAAATTGTTCATTCTTTTTTATTATAATATACATTTTCCTCTGAAATATAGTCAAGCTTGCTTCATTGCCACTTTGCTTTAATATAGAATAAATATTATTATAACAGAGAATTTGATCACATGGAGGGTATTCATGATATGTAGAATCAAAAACTTTCTGATAATATGAAAAATAAAGACAAAATGTCAGTTGATATATTTTCTTCAACATTATCTTTCTGGCATATGAAATCAAATATTATTGTAAAATTATTACATTGATTAAAATCATCCTTCTTTGCTATTGTCAACAATATTCCTTCAATCAAGTCTTCAATACAATCTCTATCCTCTACATTATCAAAATCAAGCTATATAGCTTAGCTACAAGTGAGTATTCCCATTCTTTAATAATTCTAATAATAGATGATCTGTTACATGCAATATTACAATGGCAGTTCTTCATGTGATCCTTGCTACTTCACTTCTTAATCCTGACAGTTTATTTCATATGATTAATTTATAAATATTATTGTGTCACCTTACACAGCTGTCTATTAATTAGTCACCTCTTCTTGATCTTTTCACAGCTCCTGAATATACATTGCACTTCTAAATGTTCGTTTCTCATTTTCTTTTAATTATGATGTTAAATAAAATAAAAGATAAAGCAAACTAAACTGGTCATTGCAGAAAAAAGACATTTATGATAGCGAACACGAAAGAATAGTGAATAAAAGGTGTTACTCATCAAAAGTTTCAGATGAATTAAAGTTCTCCTGTTTTATTTTTGTTTATAATCTTGGTTTATTATTTTGACGAGAGTAACTAAATAATTAAATGCCTATTTAAACCGCCAATGGTGCTATATATAAGCCTGATTGGAACATAAAATAATGGTCAAATTTTACTCTGCACGAATTTGAATCCAGATCTTTGTTAAGATCTAATTACAAGGCTTCCTATATATATATATATATATATATGACATACAAATGTGGACATAACTGTAGATTTTAAAATGCGTATAATAAAAATTATTTCCATAAGATTTCTTTTTTCTGTGATTTAATAAACGCTTCAATAATCTTAAGATTCGGAAATTCTCTTGTAAGATTGCAAGCACTAATATCTATATGGATAATGATGTAAAATAACTGACAACTAGTAATTCTAAGAAAAAAAAAGTCTGTTAATGATTATAAATCATATTAATGATCTTTGCTATTTTTCAAACTTACCCATGCATTTTTAAATGGTTAAATCTGGATATTATTGTTTTAAAAATAGAATAATCGTTATACTTTGTTACAATAAAATTAATATTATTCAGCATTCTAATGTATCTTCATTATTACTTCTATAAACTATGCACATGATCTGAATTTGAATATGAATTAAACTGAGAGAGTTTTTTTCAGTTCTAATAAGTTTATAACTTTTTAATGAAAATTGGATCATAACTTATATAGCTAATTATTCAATTATTAGCTGATTTTTTTAAAAAAAAACTGTAAATCTTTTATATGACATTTAACTCACTTGCTGGTGAATGTTTTACCCTTCCAGATTTCTCTGTAGAGAGTTGTAGAAACATTTTCGCCTCAATGGGGTATATTAAAATTGCATCACCTTTTATTTAATTTTATTTTTGGAATGACTGGAGTACATCTTTTTTTGGCTGAAGTGTTCTAATTAGGACAATCAGTTGATTATTTGAGTTTATATGATAAACACTTGTCCATACATAAACATAAATAAACTATTACATTTAAAATATTTTTATTTTATCTATATATAATTTGTGATCCATCATCAGATTTTCAATGGTATGAATGCTAAAGAGCTGGAGGATGGAGTAGATTGAATCCTATCCATTAAAGTTTGAATATTTGCTATCTTAATATAAACCAAGCACTGATTATATATGTGTGTGGGTAATGATGATCTAGACCAACTGATGAGTGTTGGTTTGGCATGAAATGCATGCATTGGCGATCATTTATCTTTTTCACATGTGTGAGATCATGTGTATTGATTGTATGAGATAGAGTGGATAGCTGAGGGAAGCTTGAAAATATGTCTTCAAATCCCCTATATATAATATTTTAAAATTAAAGAAATAACTATAAACTACCAGCATGCTATATATAAACTATTGTAAATGCATCAATAAATGAAGAAGTACAAAATGAAGTGACCTGTACTTTAGCTTGGATAGTAATTATGCATTCAATTTCTTGATGTATTATAATGCAAAGTCTGAATTCTATTTATTAATGCAACTGTAAGCTATTCTGTATTCACTATAAAAAATTAAAGAGAAATTTGTGCCTCATATTCAATTAGTCCTAAATATTAAATGAATACCTCAAATGTAAATGAAATTAATATAAAAAGTTACTGTAAACCCCAGATATATATATATATATATATATATATATATATATATATATATTGAAACAGAATTACCTTTTCGACCATCTGTAAACATTTTTTAATTTACACTTTACGATCGAGACGTCAAGCAAAGAAGCCAATATAGACTCATTAACTAAGTCTATATTCCTGATCGAATACTGAGATTACCAATGGAATATTTCAGTATTATCTTTCCCGATCAGAAGCTTCTTCGGCTGCTGGATATTCATTCATAAGAATGATTTATTTAAAATAATCCAGCGCTTGAAATATTTATAATTTTTGCGAGATTTATATTATTGTATTATATCGACGTGTGTACCTTTACTAGAATTAAGTGTCTACTTAGTATTTTATAAACCCTGCGGGTATATCATTATAATTAGTATGGTGAAGAAGGAAAGACGAGACGTAAAGAGTTATACATAAATGAATATTGATTATTGAATACATTCATAAACATTAACATATAATACTTCAACATAAAATAAGCAAATATTAAAATAACACAAATGATATTTAATTTAATTAACCCTTCACCTATAATAATAATTCTTTAATACTAAACATTTTTCTGTAGATATTTTATAGTTCATAGTCTTTTCTTACATATTCTTTGATACAGAAAAATACTAATTATTTTGATTCGGATTCACATTTTGCAATTGCATATTTTTAATTAATGTGGCCATTTACGAAAGTGTGTGCACGCGTGTTATATTAAAGTTAATTTACCTAGGTTTTCTGGACATTGACGAGGGAATTATTATCCATCCTGTGGATTACTCCACTTCTTTTGTCGAGATGGAAATTCTTGGGATCCGGTTGGATTCTTTCTTGCAGCTTACTTAGATCGTACTCTTGAGGCTTTGATGACAGGGAAGGTGAACCATCAGGCAGGCGCTATCTCTACTATTACTGCATAGGGAAGATGACTTTACACCCAAGGCAATCGTGGATTAATTGGTATCCCTTTGTGGCCCCCTAGCCCTGCATTCTCGATGTTTCAACTTCTTGGTACATTTTTGTTCACAGCTCTCGAACTCTGTCTGTCAGCTAAGCAGACTCCAGATCAACTCTAGAACATGGCTACTTCTTATACAATTTTCTTACTTAATTGTCCAGAATCCTTTACTTATCTTCTTGATTGTTTTTGGAATGTCATTAATTACATTTCACACATTTATTTTACCTTCATTAAATATATAAAATTTTCTTCTTGTTTTTTTATTTATTTATTTATTTATTTTTTTATTTACTTCCATTCTTTTTAATAAAGTAATTTTCTTATTTACACACTCTTTATTTTACACACCTATACATATATATTTCATGCATTCACATGTGTATTTTGAAGAGATGATCTTTATCCTTTTTTTGTAAATCTATTTATTTTTATTGATAATTGCGACCGCAAATTTATGATTGCTAATTCTACAATCATTAACCCCTTTTATTTACTTTTCCCTTTAAGATTTAATCATCAACTTCAGTGATCTTATTTTACTATTCCTTAAACTTTACTAATTTTAAATTCTAAAAAAGTTAACATTGGAAGGTGGAAGATAAGGATCTTGGTTGCTTACCTTCATCACTTTCTTTAATTACCATAATTTATTTTTTAAATTACTTGCATTCCTCAGCTACCATCTTGCTTTTTTAATTAAAACTTAACTTAAAATAAATTTATTTTATTTTCCTGACTTTATTATCCAATTTCTATTACTTAGTTTACATAAAACTCACATTTAATATTATACTATATATTAAATGTACACATGTGGGATCACAGTATGTGTGATCATCACCTTACACCGCTCCCTAATTTTTAAGAATTAAAATATAATGAACTTTCATGTGAAACCATTTTAATTCTTAATATTTAACTTCTTTGGTTAGATAGTCATGGAGAGAAAACTAGGCAAAAGCTATACGTATTTCAATCCAATCGATCTGCGCTAATCAAACCACTTTAATCCCTGCGGAAGACTTTAACACACACCAACATTTCTACTGTTTGTTCAACTTAATAAAACACGGACCTCTTCATTTTTTATATTTTTTCTCCACGTTGAAGCAGTCGGATCTGAGTTCAATCCTAGCTTCATGACCTTTAGCCATAAGCCCACTTCAAACTCTAGTACTAACCTTAAATTTCCAATGCAATGGGGCTTAATATGTTCAATCCACGCTAATTTCCATAAAGAATAACTTATTTCATAAATGTGTATTCAAATAATTAGTTTCAGATTTAAATTGATCAATTCTATTAATAAAATCATGATAAAATTATTCATGAATTTATATATTATAACTGCATGGATTGTGCGTATATATTTGTAAGTATTTAAATATATATAATTGTTTAAAAGTTTCATTGCGTAGGGAATGTTTGATTTTATTTTTAAATAAGTTGTTAAAGTTTAATGATTAAAAGCTACATTGTTTCGATAAGCTTTCAGATTTTCCTTTTTCAAAAACCACAGTTAAAGTTTTATTAATTAGAAAAAAAGATAAGGATTTCCTAATTAAAATCATTTTCTGATTTTAAGAATTCATTTTCTAATTAGAAAATGAATTCAAGTTAATGAGTTTGAAAGCCTTATCAAAGGAATGGATCTAAAAACAACCAATGTATCTAAAAACATTGATAATGAAAGAAGTGCTAGCCTGAAGGCATCAGAGAGGACAGTATATATAGCTCTGAAAAGTTTGGAGAAGAAAAGCCATCTTTGTTGTAGAGAAGTGCAGTGAATTCTGTGCGTTTCAAAATCATAAATTTAAATAGTGCTTCGATCATGGTGAAGGGCTAAAATGTCAGGAATTTGGCTGCGGTTCCTGAAGTCCCCTGAAATCTTCAATGAAGCTGCTAAATTCTTTCCAGACAAATCATGCTGACAAATTCATTAAAATACTGTTCAAGTAATCGACCAAATGGTGCCTACGTTTTACTAACCTGGATGTGTAAATTATGGGAACCAGCCCCGGAAGAATTGGGTAATATATTTCCATAATGAACCTTAAGCTCTCTGGCCAGTTTCCGAACTTTACTTTACACTCCCTTTAAGAGCTCTTCTCATTTATAATGTAATAATACTCTTTGTAAAACCTTTTATTTATGCTATTTTAACTTTCATTGTAATTCTCTCAACCTCTAGTCTTTAACTTTCCTTTCCTACATGGCAGTTCATTTATTTTATTATGTATATTTATTGAGTAAATTTATTAATGTTGTTATATTTTAATTATATGCCAATAATCCTTCAACTCGATGATCTCCTTCATTTTCTTTGCAATACACAAGTAATATAAACTTAATTCTGATAGTTAATTCTAGCCCATTAGAACTAGATTAATACAGTTCTATCAATCATTGAGTCGAAAGAAATTATTAATGATTGTTATTTTTATCATTGGCTAATAATAAATTATTAGCTCCGTTTTTAATCTATGCCACCAGTATTTTCTCGTTTCACTAATATTTATTTATTATTCAAATATAATCTTAAAATGTTTTTGCAAAGGGCCGATAAAGGAATCAAATAAATATATTCTAATTTAACTGTGTTATTTTCTATTAAGATTCAGGAAGGGCACGATGATTGGGGCATAATTAATATGATTTACAAATACTTTAAAATAGTTTTCATTAAAAGCTCGTTTGACTTTAATTAATAGATCAAGTCATCACGTAGAGCATCCTATATGGGTTTTAGTATTCAAACAATGACCATCAAGTCATCATCTTAGAACGTTGCTGACGTAGGGCAATCTTCCGCTCCATTAGGCTGGTCGGTGATCATATTTTTGTTATTTTAAATTATTGAGGAAGAAAGCACTTCCTCTACTGTTTATATTAGTCAAAGGGCATAAGACTTGTCAGACACAAGCCGCCATAGGACTTCGATTATCGACTAGCTATCGTCTTCAATTTCATTTTATAGCTCATAATTCGTCAGCACCGTTGCCTCTCTGTTCCGGTAAAGCCCGCTCTGATGCTCATAATTTGTGATGAAGTGATTTAAATTAAAGTCCAACAAATTCTCCATTATATCTCAAAATAAGTTCTCTAATAAAGATCAAAGTTATGCCCTAAAATACATATCTTGCTCTTAATGAATGGATTTGCGAATGTGAAAATAAATATCACATTCTTTCATATAAAATTAGAGTAAAAATTTCCTTTACTAATGAATACCTTTATCTGCTTTTTATTCCTTGTTGGGGGCATAGACATAGACTTTTAAATATTGCGTAATATTCATTGGCATATAATGAGGACCGCCACTTTTATTATAATTATAAATTTTGTTTAAGGACTAGAATTAATTAACTTAATCTTTATTTAAAATTCAAACCAAACAAATTATTATTATTAAATATTTTCTAAACACACTTGGTTTCTTAGTTCTTAATTCTTTCATAATTATTTTAATGTTAATGCTCGCTGTCTGTCTTGGCAACCCGAACATATAACATATGATTCGATTTAAATTTATTTTTATTCAGTTTATTATCAGATATTAATGTTAGTTCAGGAGTCTCTGATCCTCACCAACCATTGAGCTAGTTTCTTAGCACATAGCACTGTGCCATCAATCTAGATTTCTACTAATCTGAGCTGGTGAGTTGGGTTTGAAGTCAGTTTGAACTGACTGAGTTTGAATCCGACTTGCAGTTTTTTTGGTGGTTTTTTTGACTGGTACAATTGGATTCTTAATAAAATGGGCAAATTTTTTTATCCCTCAAAGATAATGTACCCAGGATTCTTACTGATGCTACATTATTAATAAAAACACTTCTTAATTCTTTAAATTCCTGATTTACTCATTCATTTTGAGTTTGTATTAAACTGGGAGCTTCTGTCTCACACAGATAATGAGCCCAGGATTCTTACTGATGCTACATTATTAATAAAACAAATTCTTAATTCTTTATCTTCTGGATGTACTCATTAATATTGAGTTTGTGATAAATTGGGAACTTCTGTCCCACACAGATAATGAGCCCAGGATTCTTACTGATGCTTCATTATTTTAAAACTCAACGCTCATTTACATCATACACAAAGATGGCTTAACCAAGCTCAGATGCGATCCATACATAATTCCTATACACACACATAACTGCCTCCATCCAGGATCTCAACCCTACTCCTTAACACTCTACGCTTAACTTTACTACTATTATTTATTTGATTTTATTTTATTATGTATTATATTCATTTAATAAGCTTGGATGTTTGTTGTTCCATCCTATATCTTTTTTTCCATTTATTTATTATTTCTAGCTGCATTTGCAGACTTACAGATTATACATTAAAATTTTAATTCTTTTGGCTATCATAATGGCATCTTATGAGAAGGGTTTTATTATACTAATGGTTGACATAGTTACTACATTTTAATCATCGTTTCTCTTTTCTCTATTTTTTTCATGCACAGCTGTGTTTTACAGTCTTACACTAGGAGTTTGTCATTATAAATTACAAATTAGTTTGTTTTATGTTACTTCCTTTTGTTTTTTCATACTTTGCATTTAAAATTTTATCATTTAAAATCTCATTATTATTTCATCCCCTCTTCCCATTACATTTCTTTTATTTACATTGATTTTTTATTTTTATTTTTACAATTTATAAGTCATTCTCCATTCTCGAAATCCAGGGTCGTTAATATTCGGTCAAGTTGACATATTTGTCGTGTTAGATTTTTTTTTTTTAATTAGTTTTTATCTGGAGGTTCTTTGTTACTCATTTTGTTCGACATATATCCACTGGTGCTGGGCAATGGACTATTATCCCTATGTCTACTAAAATAACTGTGTCCTTTTGGATAGTTCCCATCTGAATATCTCTCCCTCAGTTTGGACTCTTTATTTCTATTGTAAAATCTATCCTTTCTTTTCCAGTAGCTTTGTTGATGGATAGATTGCCCCTCATCTATCACCGGATCTTTAATCGATTTCTTGAATTCTCTATCATCAAACCTATTGTTAGGCCTTGTGCTGTCGAATGCATTAAGCAGTTCGGCTACTTGTTTGACCGTTTGTCTCTCAGTGCCAATAAGCATTAGCTCGATATTGTGCAGAAAATTATGTCTAATGATTCTAATAATTTGTTTCTCTGACAGAGGGTTGGCTGTCAGTGCATGTAGTTTTGCCACCTGTCGATGAAAGAATGGAGAGAATGGCTCTCCTGGTCTCCATCTATTTTGTAAGATGTCGTGCTGCAGATTTTCTTGTTCTTCGCTCCAGTAGCTGGTGAGCAAAGCCGCCTTATATCCGATAAACATTGTTGGTTTTATGAACAACGAGTCCCACCATGCTTGTGAAGCACTCTGCAAATGGCTGCATGCGATGGCCACCATGGCTTCTTCATCTAGTTTATTCAACATAAAATACATTTCCAAACTATTAAGGTGCTCCATGGGACACTCCCCTAGATGACCATAGAAAATGCGTATTTTCAAAAATTGATTAACTGTGGCCATGTTGTTACTGATAAGAGTACAGTTACTTGTCGGCACGCACTCATTGGTGCTTTTCTGCTTATTATTATTATTTCTTTTTTTCATCTCTAGATTTTCTAATTCACTATCCCTTTCCTCTACTTTTGACCATATTTTCTCTATTGCTACCACTAACTGATTGATATCAAATCATAGATTCTCTATAACTTTCTCGTTTTCATCATTAATCAATTCAATTTTCTTCCCTTGCTCTAATTTAAAATCCTCTATTTCCTGGCATACCACTTCTAGTTTATCTTCTACATTGGCTACCTTTTCATTTACTTCAATTCCAACTTTCTGTGCGCCATTATCCCACTCCCCCATAATTCATTGCTCGAATTTCTCGAGTAAGTCAGCTTGGTTATCCAATCTTTTATTTGTGGGCGCCAATTGACAAGTGGTTTGCCTATAATTATCATTTAACTCTTCAAATTTCTGATTGAAGTTTTTAGTTAATTGTTTACGGAACTCTTCCAGCCTTTCTTTGTTCACTTCATTCCTCACTTCTATTTCTCTGGCAAATTGTCGCTGGTTTTCCATTATATCTTTCAACATACTCATCACGTCATGGCATTCTGCACTATATCTTTTTTGTATTCGTTATTATCTTCCATTTTCCTATCATTACTAAAATCTTTGGTTTGTTCAGTTTGTTTTTTACTACTAATACCCCCCTTTCCATCACTTTGGACATCCATCTTTGTTCTTGCTCTCGTGTGCATGAATCTACTTTTTAAGTTTATGAATTAATCTTTAATTATATTTCTACTACACTGATTCTCTTTTGTTCTTGCCCCTTTTATTGCTATTTGCTAATTTAATTTTTTTTCTTTTATGATGGCATTTGGTACGCCAGTTAATCCTAACCACACTTGCTCAGATTCTTAGCCTACCTGCCTTAGATTCGTTTCCTCTCCCTGATCTGTCTATTTTTCTGACTATTACCCTCGACTATACCACGTATATATTTATCGATAAATGTATTTTACTTCAACTGTTTGAAACAAGACATGTATATAATTTCTTTTGATTTCACTGATATACCTTATTTTACTATATTTATGACATATCGATAAAATTTCAAAATCTATTCCCCATTTATATTAGATTTTAATATATTTCTTTTTTTTTTGATCGCAATTACGTAAAGACAACATATATATTCGGTGTGATATAAGACATGCCTATAATTTATTTTGATTTCACTGATATACTTTATTTTACTATATTTATGACTTATCGAAAAAAAATTTTTTTTTTTTTTTCAACATCTATTCTTAATTTATATTAGATTTCAATATATTTCTTTTTTTTTTTTTTTATTTGATCGCAATTATGTAAGATAACATATATATTCGGTCGTGATATAAGACAAGCCTATAATTTCTAAATACTTTTTTTTCTATAACAGTAAATATAAAAAAACTTTCAATAGATTTTCACAAAGTTAATTTATCCCCCTTCCCTTCTCTTTTCTACTACACATGTGACTTTGAAACATATATAACTAACTATAAAGCAAAAAAAAAAAAACTCTCCCTCTCTACCTCGCTTCTCACCAAGTTAATTTGTTGGAATTAATGTATATGAATAATTTTTTCAACAAAATTCTACCCTACACGTGACTAATAATTGTACAGCAAATATTTCCCGGACTGGCCCCCAAAATGTAACAGAATTACCTTTTCGACCGTCTGTAAACATTTTTTTAATTTACACTTTACGATCGAGACGACTGTCACCTCAAGCAAAGAAGCTAATATAGACTCATTAACTAAGTCTATATTCCTGATCAAATACTGAGATTACCAATGGAATATTTCAGTATTATCTTTCCCGATCAGAAGCTTCTTCGGCTGCTGGATATTCATTCATAAGAATGATTTATTTAAAATAATCCAGCGCTTGAAATATTTATAATTTTTGCGAGATTTATATTACTGTATTATATCGACGCATGTACCTTTACTAGAATTAAGTATCTACTTAGTATTTTATAAACCCTGTGGGTATATCATTATAATTAGTATGGTGAAGAAGGAAAGACGAGACATAAAGAGCTATACATAAATAAATATTGATTATTTAATACATTCATAAACATTAACAGATAATGCTTCAACATAAAATAAGCAATTATTAAAAATAACACAAATGATATTTAATTTAATTAACCCTTCACCTATAATAATAATTCTTTAATACTAAACATTTTTCTGTAGATATTTTATAGTTCATAGTCTTTTCTTACGTATTCTAATGATACAGAAAAATACTAATTATTTTGATTCGGATTCACATTTTGCAATTGCATATTTTTAATTAATGTGGCCATTTACGAAAGTGTGTGCACATGTGTTATATTAAAGTTAATTTACCTAGTTTTTCTGGACATTGACGAGGAAATTATTATCCATCCTGTGGATTACTCCACTTCTTTTGTAGAGATGGAAATTCTTGGGATCTGGTTGGATTCTTTTTTGCAGCTTACTTAGGTCGTACTCTTGAGGCTTCGATGACAGGGAAGGTGAACCATCAGGCAGGCGCTATCTCTACTATTACTGCATGGGGAAGATGACTTTACACCAAGGCAAGCATGGATTAACTGGCTTCTCTTTGTGGCCCCCTAGCCCTGCATTCTCGGTGTTTCAACTTCTTGGTACATTTTTGTTCACAGCTCTCGAACTCTGTCTGCTAGTTCAGCAGACTCCAGATCAACTCTAGAACATGGCTACTTCTTTTACAATTTTCTTACTTAATTGTATCAGAATCCTTTACTTATCTTCTTGATTGTTTTTGTAATGTCATTAATTACATTTCACATATTTATTTTACCTTTATTAAATATATAAAATTTTCTTCTTGTTTTTTATTTATTTATTTTTATTTTATTTTATTTACTTCCATTTCTTTTTAATAAAGTAATTTTCTTATTTACACACTCTTTATTTTACACACCTATACATATATATTTCATGCATTCACATGTGTATTTTGAAGAGATGATCTTTATCCTTTTTTTGTAAATCTTTTTATTTTTATTTATAATTGCCACTGCAAATTTATGATTGCTAATTCTACAATCATTAACCCCTTTTATTTACCTTTCCCTTTAAGATTTAATCATCAACTTTGATGATCTTATTTTACTATTCCTTAAACTTTACTAATTTTAAATTCTAAAAAAGTTAACATTGGAAGGTGGAGGATAAGGATCTTGGTTGCTTACCTTCATTCACTTTCTTTAATTACCATAATTTATTTTTTTAATTACTTGCATTCCTCAGCTACCATCTTGCTTTTTTAATTAAAACTTAACTTAAAAATAAATTTATTTTATTTTCCTGACTTTATTATCCAATTTCTATTACTTAGTTGACATAAAACTCACATTTAATATTATACTATATATTAAATGTACACATGTGGGATCGCAGTATGTGTGATCATCACAATATATATATATATATATATATATAGTAATGAGAAAATGTTCTAAAATATAAGAACAATGCTAATGAAGAAACGTCTCATAAATAGCTTCTGTTGGAATCACCAAAAAAAAACAGTGGACAATTAATAAAGTGATGGATAAAAAGCTGCCTTACCTACAAATACACACATATTTGAGCAAGCTAGAAAATGTAATGCATAAATGATAAAGAAAGAAATAAATGAATTAATTCATAAATTGGCTCTCTGATAGTTTGAATTTACATCTGTAATGGACTTATTAATTTGTAAGGTGCCAAAGGATACACACCAGAATTTTTGCTTAGCACAAATGATAAAATTCAAAAATAATAGTTTACTTGCTAATGAGATATCATATGTTATATATACTTGAATATTTTAATTATAAATAAATTATGTAATAAAGTAGTTTTATAATGATTATGCAATAGGAAAATAAAAGTACTTAGATTAATAATAATAAAAATAATATTTGCTTAAATAAACATTAACTCACTGAGGTGGTTAAGACCAAGAAAATAGCTCTAATTTTACCAACAGCAATCTAATATTATATAATATATCTTTATAATTTACCCCTGCTAGATTGCAATTAATAGAAATGATCTATGATTAAAATTATTAATGTGTACAGTCATAAAGGATTAATTATAAATTCTTTCTCACAGAAAATAATAAGTTAACAATTGATTTGTGTCTTAATTACATGAGTCTATTATTTAAGCTTATATCAAATGATAAGATAAAATATCTCATAATTAAGATTATTAATAAAACAAATTTTGATAAATGTTTATTGTTAAGCTACTGTTATACTCTTAACCATAATTAGTAAATGAAATTTATTTCATGTATATAATGTAAAAAAAAAAAATTCTCTTAGCATCTGCTATCAATTTTAGCTTAGATATAATTCCAGCATAGATTTCCCTATCCCAAAAAGTTTTCCTTGGTATATTGATGATAATAAAATATAAATGTAGGTTTCCATAAACATTTCTATCCTCAAATGACATTCAACTATCCTTTTATCTACATTACAATCCATGGTAAATTTTATAGTTCTATAGCTTCATGGCAGTTAAGCAGAGTGTTTGTTATTAATCATTCTATTTGAATCATAAAGGTACCAAATGATGAGAAGTCTTGTCTTCCTGCCTCCTAAATAATTTTCTATTCACAATACATATTTCCTTGTCATAAATCTAGAATATATTTGTAAAAATAAGGTTAGATAAAACACAAAATTTTAATCAAAAGAAGGTATAATGTTTTTCTTGCTGAAATTGTTTCTATAGTTGTAGTAAGACACAACACAATCTTTTTCTTCTTTTTTTAACACTGGCTTGTGAATGTGTGATTTTCATTTTTTTTCCAATCTCAATAAGGCATTTTTACCACTCAATATAACTTAATATAAATATTTCAATTTTCAAATTTAATAAATAAAATATTTACCTACTCTCTATTTACTCCAAATTGATAAACATATATTAAATATAAGACCTTTAATTGTATTTTTTTTATTTAGTTATTTATATACTATAAAAGGAAGTATAAATGGCAGCATATATATATATAAAATACATATTTTTTACTTAAAACTTTAATATCAATATAATTTTACTTCACACAACCATCCACAAGTTATAAAAGGTAAAAGTTGTAGAGTAAATCACTTTTGAATAAAACATTAAAAATCCCACCAATAGCAAAAATGTTAAATTTAAGAATGTTTTTTTAAGAAATCTTTCCAAATAGGAGGAAGTTTGCACGTATCATCTCGCTTATTGATACAATCTGGCCTTTTAAGTATCTCAATGGCTTCTCTGATTTTGCATTGTAGAGATTATCACATCTGATATGATCCTGGTACTAAAAAATCTATTTTATGACCTGAATCTATAGTATGGAGTGAGAGTGCTGATGATGATGAGTGTTGTTTAACTGCATTAGCATGTATCTCTCCTAACACTGATGCGACATTACTCATACCTATGTAAGAAGCTTTACAACTTTTACATGAGATTTGATAGACACCATGAGATTCAAGAGGGATTGAATCCTTAGGCTTGGTTATTATATTGCTGATCTTTTGATGAGCAGAAAATGCTGTATCTATATTATAGTGTTTTAATATATGTCCGATACTGTCTGTAGTTCCTTTTACATATGGAACACAAATCCTAATAGCTGACTTATCATCTTTTTGTTTCCTATTTTGTCTATTTTGGGCTTGAAATAAGCTTTTTTTATAAATTTGTAATTATAACTATTTGCTAATAAAACACTATTAATATGATTTATTTCTTCTTTCAGATTGTGTCATCTGAAATAATTGCTCTATTTAAAGAGTTTTGGCTACAGAAACTATCTGAGTTGGGTGATGATGAGAATGGAAATGTAAATATCTGTCTGTGTGTGTATCCTTTCTGTAAATAGAAAAAGATAAACTATTTGGTGTTCTGGGACTAGAACATCAAGAAAAGGAGTTTTCCATCAGACTCTGTCTCCATTGTAAATTTAATATGAGGAGCATATTATTTAAATGTAAGAAAAAATCATCTAATGTATTTTTCCATGTTGCCATATGACAAAAGGTCATCTATTATCTGACCAAATGAGAGGTTTTAAGATGATGATTCTAAAGCACAGTTTCTATATATTCCATGAATAAATCAGCTATTACTCCTGAGATAGGTGAGCCCATAGGAGTACCAAAAACTTGTCTGTAATGCTGTCCATTGTATACAAAATATGTATTTAAGAGACAAACATTGTCTCTTAAATACATATTTTGTATACAATGGACAGCATTACAGACAAGTTTTTGGTACTCCTATGGGTTCACCTATCTCAGGAGTAATAGCTGATTTATTCATGGAATATATAGAAACTCGTGCTTTAGAATCATCATCTTTAAAACCTCTCATTTGGCTCAGATACATAGATGACACTTTTGTCATATGGCAACATGGAAAAATACATTAGATGATTTTTCTTACATTTAAATAATATGCATCCTCATATTAAATTTACAATGGAGACAGATCTGATGGAAAACTCCTTTTCTTGATGTTCTAGTCACCAGAACACCAAATAGTTTATCTTTTTCTATTTACAGAAAGGATCCACACGACAGATATTTACATTTCCATTCTCATCATCACCCAACTCAGATAATTTCTGTAGCCAAAACTCTTTTAAATAGAGCAATTAACCTTTCAGATGACACACATCTGAAAGAAGAAATAAATCATATTAATAGTGTTTTATTAGCAAATAGTTATAATTACAAATTTATAAAAAACCTTATTTCAGCCCAAAATAGACAAAATAGGAAACAAAAGAGATAAGTCAGCTATTAGGATTTGTGTTCCATATGTAAAGGAACTACAGACAGATCGGATATATTAAAACGCTATAATATAGATACGCATTTTCTGCTCATCAAAAGATCAGCAATATAATAACCAACCTAAGGATTCAATCCCTCTTGACTCATGTGTCTATCAAACTCATGTAAAAGTGTAAAGCTTCTTACATAGGATGAGTAATCGTCGCATCGTGTTAGGAGAGAGAGCATGCTAAGCAGTTAAACAACACTCATCATCACGCACTCTCACTCCATACTATAGATTCAGGCAAAAATAGATTTTTCGTACCAGGACATATCCAGAGTGATAATCTCTCCAATGCAAAATCAGAGAAGCCATGAGAACTTAAAGGCAGATGTACAATGCGAGGAACGTGCAAACTCCTCCTATTTGGAAGATTTCTAAAAACATTCTTAAATTTAACATTTTTGCTATTGGTGGGTTTTAATGTTTATTCAAACCGGATTGTGGCACACCTTCTACCTTTTATACTCTGTGGTGGTGGGACCAAGTCGAAAGCAGATATTATATAAAGTTTACACGGATGAACCAAAATATGTATATTATATATTTAACCCATGCAAATCTTCGTTTTAACATATATATATATATATACATACATACAAACTATCAATAAATAAAAAATCATCTATTAACTGTTGTTTCATTTAATATTTAAGGGTTATTAAATATGATCAGAGATTTTATCTCTGCTTATGGTGATTTTAGAATAGCTTATAGTTGCACTGAGATTGTGTTAGTATATAGAATTAATGTTCTGCATTATAATATTGCTATAAATTGAATGTTTATATATAAACCAAGCTAAAGTACAGGTAGGCTCATTCTTAACTTTGTTGTTTATTGATGGATTTGTATTAGTTTGTATACAGCTCATTGTGGGGTAATAATTACTTAACCTTTAATTTTATTTATATTTGAGCTATCATACTAATAATAAATATTTTAATATCACACTTAAATTAAATCAATTACTTAGCAATATCAAACTAACACCAATCACAACTAACAACAGAAATCTATAATTTAATA
Source organism: Epiperipatus broadwayi (assembly GCA_028023455.1). Taxonomy (NCBI): domain Eukaryota; kingdom Metazoa; phylum Onychophora; class Udeonychophora; order Euonychophora; family Peripatidae; genus Epiperipatus; species Epiperipatus broadwayi. The sequence goes on from JAQFVV010000001.1 coordinate 18,398,129, forward strand.
TCTTAAATTTCCTGTGTTAAAATGATTCTCAATTTTATTTTATTTTATATTTATATATTTGTACATGTACAAGCATGAATAATATGAGAATGTTTTTGTAATTATCTAGAAATACAAAAAGGTACAAGTTAATAAAATATGATCAAAGTTCTTTCTTTTCAAAAAATGGATTCATCTTATATAGAGATGTTATTTTATAATGATAGAGATTGATCTTTAAAAAAAATATTGTTACTAATTTTTACTTTCTTTAAAAAGAGGTCATAACTTTAAAAAAAAAATTAACAGTTTAATGTATAATTACAATTATTTATACAGGTATTAATTTTATTACAGAAATTCCTTATCTTTGCAAAATGCATTCATTGTTAAACCTGACTTTCCAGAATTAGTGGGAAATAACTGACAAAGTCTGCAATAAAGAATTGATTCTGGATGTGGTATTAAACAATTTAAACAGCATTTTAATTAAAACTCATAATGTGGTAATAATTTTAAAATAACTATTTACTTTCTGCATAAAAGACAATAGCACATAAAAAGTATGAGTAGTTTGAAAACTTCAATTTAGTTACATAACTTTTGTTTACAACATTCTTAAATTATTGTAGTATATATATAAAAGTATATAAAGAAATGTTCTTAAATTATTGTAGTATATATATAAAAGTATATAAAGAAATGTTATAGAATATGTCTCCATTCAGCAAGATAAAATATAATCAATTATTGAATAAAGTGCTTAAAGTTTACACAGTTTCACAAAATAGAAGATTTGTGAGCAGAAAGCTCTTTCAAAATGCATAAACTAAAATATACTTTAATAATTTCTAAATATAATGATAGTTTTCAATAAAATATTTTGCATTTATATATACTTATTATAATGCATTTTAAAAATTTGTAAATTGGGGTGATGGCGCTATTATTATAAATTAAATGTGTAATTAAAATTAGTCAAACATGGACAAATGTGGATATTACAATTTGAAAAAAAAAGTCTTACCTACTTAATATTTGAATTTATGTTTAAAAAAATAATCAAATGAAAGCAAAATCCTAATTTAAAATTATAAATATTAAAAAAAAAAAAAGCACAGTGCAAATAAAAAGTAAATAATAGTTGATGCAGATAAAATAAATTTCTGGTTGATGACAGTTTTTAAACATTTTGATGGTACAAAACAAAAACTATTTTCTATTGCATAAAAAACTACTTAACATTGCTTGAAATTGCATGTAGAAATAAAAAATGAAAGTCATATTTTTTTTTTAATAAAAATCTTAAATATATTGCCAAATATTCACTTCTAGCTATTTAGAAAGCTGAGAAAATACACATCTATTATTTAAAACAAATTGATTCACATTCTAAGTGTAATTTGAAATTTAAAGCTACAACTGCTATTAAAATTACAAAAAAAAAAATTTGCAACAGTTTAGTAATGATGATGTGTACATTAAAACTTATATTTATTAATTAATTCTTATTTTCTTTTCATATAAAGTGCTACTTTTAATTTATTTTTAATCATTATTAATTTTAAAATGATATGTTTTATACAGCACTGACATTTGTTCAGTGGAAACATACAATTTAATCTATATTTGTGTATATTTGTAATAATCAAAAAAGCAAGTCATATAAAACATCATATGACTTGCTTTTTTGATTATTATAATTTTACCTTTAAGTCTTTGGCTATGCTGAGGCTATTAAAATATGATAGATCTGAATTTAGTTCAATCCCATATAGCAATTTAAGTTAGATAGCTGGATTTAAAGACATTTTCATGTCCAAAAATTTCAGAGTTTCTATTTAAATATTACATATGAAATAATTGCTGGTTTTTGAGTTGATATTTGAGATCTAGTGTCTGAATATTCCAACTCTCCACTGATGTGATCCATAAGCTCAAAACCAGTTGATCTGGAGATGGGAAGCTTCTGGATAGAGATTTTAAATATTTTCTCATACCGCACTTATCAATTAAGAGCTTGTTTGAGGTATTGGTACGCTCTCTGTATTACATTTTTGTATATTTGTGTAATTATTGCAATTTTATCAATAACATCTTTTTATTTGGCATTAACCTGACTTAAATATTTTGCTTTAGATAAATCTTTGCAAAAGTTTATTATTTCTTTGCACTTTTTTATTTAATTCATTTATTTTACATTTTGACCATTTAACAGTCTTCTTTAATGAATGTACAATAATTATATATCTTTACACTACTTAGAGATTGACCTTTATGCAAGGATTCACAATACCAATCATCATTTTGTAATACTGATGACATCATATAATAATTATTAAAGTCATCTCATCAAAAAGCAAAATAATGACTTGCATGCTGAAATTGTACAGTGCATATTTTGTTCATAAAACACAACATTATAGTGTTGCATTCAATATTTTGATTATAAGCTTAAAATATGATTAATGAATGTACAATATTTTATTTAATTTTCAACCACTATTTTTATGAGACATTTAGTACTTTATTAATAACATATCCAAAGTAAAGACTTTCATTGTTAATGATTACAAAAGCAAAAAAAATAAAAAAAGCTAATTCTGTACACGAATGTAAATCAACACACTGCCATAAAAATAGAATATGTGTTCACTATAAAAATTAAAATGTACAGTAAATATATTAGCTAAAATATTCAGTCAATTAATTTTGAATCAATTTTTTTCTGTCAAATCCTAACTATTACCATCGTTAATCTAAAATATTTTCAGTAAAAAGAGGAGGGAGCAAAGTGGATAAAACGGTTTCAGGTTTATACATTTAATATCAAAAATTATTAAATGGAATTTAAAAATAACATTTATTCTGCTTCTTCAATTTTAAATTATCTTGTAATTCTTTTTAGATATCTATTCTGCTTCTTCAATTTTAAATTATCTTGTAATTCTTTTTAGATATCTAAAACAATGGAGACATTAACTCACGAGTAAAAAAAATGCAGTATTGAGAAAAAAATCTAAATTTCATTTGGCATAAACCTAAAAATAATTTTTAGTCATCTGAACTGCAGATATTAAATTTTAAATTGGGTACAGCATAAATATTAGTTAAAATTTAAGACAATCAATTGTGGATTAAAATCTTTACGAATGCTAATTTCAATCAAATCGAAACTACTATCTATTGTATTTGAATTGCATCTTTGGAAAGTAAATAAGATTAATATCTTTAAATTTTAGTTAAATAGCCCGTAACTCTGCCATCAAAACGTATTACACAAAACGTGGCAATCACACTTGATAAAAATGTCATGCCCCCCAAAAAAACCCGCTACAGCTATAGTATTTGTTTATTTAAATCAGTACAGTACACATTGTAACAAAAGATTTAAATATTGATTACAACATGCAAACTCAGAATGCATCAGATTTTTTTTTCTATGCTGATTTTCTTCTTTCTTTCTTTTTTTTTTTTTTTTTTTTGTAGTGTATCGTATGCATATTTGGATATTGTTATATTAATGACAAATAAGTCTTTATGGTCAACCAAATGATATGTTATTAAACATTATTCTTTTTTTAATTTTAATAATTTCACATAAGTAATATAGTATAATACTGAACTAATTTTAAAAACATGAAACTTCAGTATGGGTTTTTCTTTCTCCCATCTTGAAGTTATGCGAAAAAACGCAAGAAAGAAAGAAAGAAAGAAAGAAAGAGAGAGAGAGAGAGAGGGAGAGAGGGAGGGAGAGAGAGAGAGGGAGAGAGAGGGAGAGAGAGAGAGAGAGAGGGAGAGAGAGAGAGGGAGAGAGAGAGAGAGAGAGAGAGAGAGAGGGAGAGAGGGAGAGAGAGAGAGGGAGAGAGAGAGAGAGGGAGAGAGAGAGAGAGGGTGAGAGGGAGGGAGAGAGAGAGAGAGAATGTTAATTTACTTTCACTTTCTCTGTTTATTTTGCTATACTTTTTGAATAATGAAAATGCGCATTTGTTTCTAGCGATATTAAACCTTTTTTTTTTTTTTTGGAGGTTCTGTTTACTAATATGACTACGAAAAAAATCAAGAAAATCTTTAAGCTCGGAAACCAAACTAGATAACGATGATGAAGTAACAATTTCAAGCTACGTGTTTTTTTTTCTTTTTACATAGATTTAAGTTGCATTATCATATATATTTTAAATGAATACATGCATAATACACACAGTACTGTTTACACAAACATATAATGTACGTTAAGAGGTTTTTAATTTTTTTATATATACTCGATAAGTTATTTTTTAACGTAGTAATATTCTCAACTTACAGTGTAATTTTTTAGCTGGAGTAACAGACCATTTTTTTCCCATAGACAATCATTATAAATGCTTATTCTGCATACAATATTCTTGCTTAGCAATGAGTTTCGGGGAACAAATTGCTTTCGATAAGTTGCGTAAAGGTGTGTTTTAATACATCCATACATACTTGGTGCATTTACATATGCATTTACTTTTTATGTATACAACATTTAAATATATTATATATATGCAAACAAATATTTTTTTCAAAATTTACAAAGTTCAGAAAATACAATACATTGTACAGGCTTAAACTTGCATTTATATATGTAATATAAGCGGGGTTCGAACTCAGACTTTAACACTATTGGTGATTATTTATCTTTTCAGCATGTGTGTGATCAGGTGGGTCAGCAATATGAGATGGCACTGAGAGGGGTGGGTCGTGTGAAAGTCTGAGTTCGAAAGTTCAGAAAAGTAAAAGCACTAAAAATATTCAACGTGAGCACGTACATATATATTTAAAATATTAATCAATCTTAAACAAAATTGATAATAAATAACTTTTAAAGAAAAGAAAATTTAAGTTGATTATTAACAATTTTGTTTAATATTGATTAATATTTTAAATTTTATAATGAAGAAAACATTATGGAAACATTTTGTACTTGAAATTTGATCCTCTGAAATGATATACAGTATATATATTTGCTTTATATAAGGCTTAAAAAGATTTTTTTGGTAAAAAAAAAAAATAATAATCAGAAAAACTGCTGATAGACTCCATCTTCACAAAATTAAAGATGTCTTTGAACAATCTGATAAACCAAATTGTTGGAAGATAATTCTGGAAAATATTAACCACATTTTGTCATCAGTAATGGTATCCAGTTTACAATACCTATTTATAATATTTATCTATAAAAACAAAAATAAACTTTAAAAGTCAAATTATATTTTTTTCAAATTTTGACATAGGTGAAATAAAGTTGACAACTAAAAAACAATACGTTAATAATAAAATGTGGGCGTAATCATAAATAACTACTCACTTTAAAAAAACAAAGTAGTTTTAATAAAATTACTAAAAAGACCAAATATTAAACGTCATTAACTATCTTGCTAAATAAATAAGAAATGGTTTGATTTTTTTTTTTTTAATTTGTGGAAGGGGGATGGTGTATATATACACACATAAACATATATATGAGAAAATAATTATTTTATGAATAAACTTAGATGAATTGAGTTCTATTTTGCATAAAAATATATAATAACATTAACTATTTAGTGGTGTAATATTGATATTTACATTTAGAATTGCTTTAGAAAAAAAAAAAAAAGAATATACTGTACTTGAAATAAAAAAGCCTTAAGGGAATTTTATTTGCTTAGGCGTAAATTAATAAATAATTAATTAAAAAGAAGCATCAAATATAATATCATTTATTATAAAATATAAAAACAATTTAATTACTTAATAAAATTTTCTAGACAATTTTTTATATATTATTAATGACATAAAAAAATTGTATTTAAACAACATAATTACATATTTAGCGAATTAATTACTTACTGTGCTTGAATGCTTCATTTATTTTTTTATTTACGTACTAAAATAGTTAAGTCAAAATTATACATATATAAGTATAAATTTAATTTAGCTACCATTATGCAATACACTAACAATTGGCATATATATATATATTATTTAGAGTACTCATGATCTGAAGTTGAAGGATTTGATATACATTTAAAAAAAAAAAAATATATATGTAATATAAAAATAATAAATTGTTACATTTTCATTTACCATTGTCAAACTTCCCTCCACTCACAACTTAGACGCCATCCATTTCAGATAAATACAATAATGATTATTACTAATCATTATCGACGCTAGAGAATATCTCTAGCACAGATATAAACTTTAAACCTGTTAAGGATTAATATATCTGATTTTTTAATTTTACACACATAGAGTTATTCATCTTTCTCTTTCCTATGTATAATATCTTTATAGATATAGTAAACATCTCCATACTTTCCCAGTCTTTTTAAATTCATATAAATAAAGATACAATAAAAGACAAATGACCCCCAAGATGCATTTCGTGATGAAGCAGCACTCATCAGTTGGCCCAGGTTACTGTCTCCCATATATATATATATATCGATTACAGAAATATATATGGGAGATAGTGACCTGGGACAATTGATGAGTGCTGGTGCAGCACAAAATGCATCTTATGGAGGTGTTTATTATATCTATAAAAGTAATAAAATGATAAATAATGCATTCACAAATTAAGTGATACTTTTTACAATTTTTTGGGTGTCTACTCATTAATTATCCTATTATATGATAAGTATTATTATAATTGCATTTTCAATTTATAATATAGAATACCTAAATTCTCCCTCAAGCATTGTTTTACAGCTTGTATTAGGTATAAGCCATGTCATACCCCTATATATATATATATATATATATATATATATATATATATATATATATATATATATATATATATATATATATATATATATATATATATGCAAACTAATTAATATAGAGATTCTAATAATATGCAGACACAGGAATGACAAACTTTTCTAATGCTGTTTATATAAATACACTATCATCATTTGTTATATTTATACCATGCAAATGCAAAATAAATTCATTTACACTTGGTTTCCCAGTGATTATAAGAATAGAAAATCTAACAAGGAATATTAATGATTAACCATGTTGAGTAAGTTGTCTTTACATCCAGGTATATTTGGAGATTCTCCTTGAATAACTGTTTCACAAAAGTAAGCTGTGATAGTGTTATCATATTTGAATGCTGAGATCACTACTTTTCTACATGTTTTAAAACATTGTATATGATAAATTACAATGTGTGACAGGCTGCAGTGATACTTTTTAAGAAGTTTCCATTTTTAATGTATTTTAACGAAATTCCAAGAGATGTCAGCAGTATACAGATCTTTACCAATCTTAGACTGTGATTGGCAGCATTCTATTGTTCTGATAAAGGTATGAAGAAAGTGGCAATTTGTGATTGACTGGTGCTTTAGATTCATTTCACCTGTTCTAAATGCCACAAAAAATGTGATTTTCAGTAATTGTTAATGACTATGATGAAATATTTTTGTAAAAAACTTATAATTAAACCAAAAACCATGTCACTAGGGGGGATTTGTCTTTGAAAACATTTCCTTTTGAAAAAGACAGTTCTTAGAAAGTATACGAAGTACATTACAAAAACCTTAAGTTACCACAGAAATAGCCATTAGAGGCTAAAAAAAAATGTTTTTTTTATAAAAACTGTATTTTAATAACAATTAGCAATTTATTAACTTTTAGAAATTTTTTTGTTTCTTTAATGATAAATAATTCTAAATATATCATTTTTTAATAACAAAAAATTCTAATATCTATTATTTTGTTCTTTTAACTTTTTTGAATAGATATTGTGAAGCCAATAATGATGTTTTCCTTTGTTATTGGTAAGACCTTCAGCTAGATACTTATTTTCATAATTTTAAATATTAATTTTTCATGTTTTATAATTTTAATTATTAGAAGGCTTAAATATTTATAATATAGTCTATAAATGAATGTTGTAATACATGCAAAAAAGATTTAGTTGCACAAAAAAAATGTGTATTATAGTAAAAATATTCTTCCTAGAATCTATTCTAAAACTTGGGTGTTGGGTTGACACTAAAAGAATGTAATTAATCAGAGTCACCATTATTATTAAAACTATAAAAGCTAATGAAAATAAATTTAATTTTTATTGTAAGGTACATCCAACCAAAGAGAACAGTATGTTGATACAAACACTCCTTTGAAGTATTATTGTTCTAGAGTTGTGAATGCCCGTCAAAAGAGAAATTATTCAATTCAAAAAACTAAGCAAAAATAAAATAAATTAATTCTACTTAAACTAGTCAATTTATTTGTATTTATTGGGCATATTATTTATTAATACATTAACACTTTAATACCTAATAATTTATGCTCATTTTCCTAAAAATCAATAAAAAATATGTGAAAAGAGTAAATAAGTATGTAGTAATGTAAACAGTGTACAGATACATCCAAACAGTAAAAAACACATATAATTATATTCAAACAATTAATAATAAAAATAATAGCAAATTAAATATTGGCAGCCATTATAATGATAAATCATTGTAAGTGTATTAATAAAAATATATGTTATATTTAATTTTTATTTAATATCTTGTAAAAAGTCAAAAAATTAATATTAAACTATTTTCTTTATTGTTATGCAAGAAATATTTATAAGAGAATAGTAGAACTTTTTATTATTGTCTGCATTGTCTCAAAAATAGAAGAAAGCATTTTTAAAAAGGAATCAATGAAGTTTTTATTAACTAAAAATTTACATCAGGTACCAAACAAATATTATTTATTTAAAACTTTCTAATATTACAAATCCATTTAAACCCCTGATATAATTTCTATGTTCAACAACAAGTCATAAGAATGTGTAAAATAATATTTATTTCTCCACTAAACATCATATGATCATCACTCTTTATACAGTGCTATCAGATCCAAGGCTCCTCACTGATGAAAGCCACAAGCTAGAAACTAGTCTGAGGATATTGGATGAGAAAGCACTAGATAGGGATTTTATGCACAAACCTTTCTGCATCCATTGATTACTCTGGTTTGCACTGAGTGGCACTATTGTATGGAGAGTTTTGCCTCTGTGTAAACAACTTGTGTAAACATAAAGAATAGTGGTCATGTGATTTTCTGTGGTCGAATATCAATCCTGCCCAATAGGATTATAGTGATAAGTTATTAAAAAACCAAAGACACCAAAAAGTATGGATGCTGATCTGCATTCAGATCTATATGACTATACAAGCTAATGAGCTTGAATTAAAAACATTATTGTGTTTTCATTTTAGACTCAAAGCTTTATAGTTAGCCAAAAGATAAAAGGTGGCTGCTGGAGGCATGCATTAGATTCTTACGATCTAGGTGCAGTGCTCTCAGATCCCACAAGCTAGAAACTAGTCTGGTAATATTGGAGGATTAAGCCCTAGATAGGAATTTTAGGCACACACCTTCCTGCATCCATGTGCTACTGTATGGAGAGTTTTGCCACTGAATGAAATTTTATTGGCAATTTTTTCTCATAATATGACAATTTACGGCCAAAAAAGATAACTTGATTAATAGACCATCTTTTGTTTTATATATATAATTTTCAAATATAGTTATTACATTATTAGTAGTAAATTCCGAAAAAGTTTAAGCTTAAAAGTTTTCATTAGATAAAATTTGATCAATTAATTGGATCTTTTTTTTTTTACTTTTTATAAATTCATTTAATGCTGTGACTAAATATAAATATTGGTTATCTTAATTAATAAATAACTTTTTAATATTTTAACAATGTAAAATTATTCTTAGCAAAAAAAGCAAAACTAATATGTAAGTTTTATATTTTTGATTTCAATAGTAACAACAACAACAACAACAACAAAAAAAACATTAAAGTAATGAAATATGTTAAAACATGACAATAATTAATATACTTAGCAAACAGCTGTTGAAATAATGTATTTAGAATCCTGAAAACACAAATATTTTCAATAAATGTGATCAATGCAAACATTTCATAACAAATTTCATGAAATGCATTTTTTTTATCTTAGACACATACAGTTTTTAGTTTTTCAGTTTGTATTTATGAATTCCTTTAAAGTACTTGTTAAGTCCTTCTTTATATTCAATTCATAGATTGAGTTTGTAATTTATTATAGAATTGTGTTTCTCATCATTCTTGATTTAATTTCTTAAGGGGTATTTGTATTGATCATTCTTAGTGAAAAAATTCCTAATTATTGTGCATTGATTGGTTTAATGGCTAAATGTTATTTTTAGTTTTCAAAATGCATTGCTTTACAGTTTGATTTCATGCAGTTTTTTAGCATAAACATCTGTGTGATTTTGGTGGTATTTTTATTTTTCTCAGACACTAGCAATTTTTGAAATTTAATGTATTCTAGATTTAATGCCATCAATTACTTTCTTATAAATTACATGATATAGTTTGACATTGTTGTAGTTGTTAACTATTTATATTCAATCCACCAATTATTTTTATTATTTAATATATTATCAACTTGCATTTGTCCTCATTGTAACTTCAGTTTTATATAAATTGTTTGTCGTGATGACATTTATTTTAAATATTTGTTTTTCTAATTATTGTTTATTACTAAGTACAGTATATTTATTTATTTATCATAAAGTATCAGCATGTCAAAATTCGATACTAACAGTTCTTAACTAATCAAGGAGCACCTCCACATTATGTAGAGATCAAAAGCCAACAGGGATCTGGAAAATTTGACACTCCTTGTAAATATCTACCATGATTCATCATCTTTCACACTCACAATATAAAGAGTCTAAATCTGAACTTGCACAACATTTAACCATATTTATCCTGATCCATTCTGATTCTATTAATGTTTGCCCACAGTTCTTTTGGGGGAGAAACCAGGTATTTGGAGGATAGAGTCAGCTATTAGAGTGTAATTATTTATGTTGGAGCTATTCCAGTTATGGATCAACATAATGTTAATATCCTAATGTGGGTGGCTGCTGAGAATTACCAGTAAGTCAGAATGGCTGCCTGATTTTAGCCTCAAATTTGTGAGACTGATCAAAATAAGATTGGTCAGATAATTTGGTAGTTCAACAAACTTGTTGAATCTATTGATAGATGCCAACCTGCATTGAGGTTAACCAGTGGAATATTTGAAGGTATAGATAGCCACTCTAAGAATGCTGATTTAAGAGTGTCAAAAATAATATGCAAAGTTTTATTGATCTGAGTATCCATAAGATTAGTATGTGTCTTCTGCAGCATATTGAAGAGCACTATGCAGCCCAAACTCTTAAGAATGTCAGCATTAGAACCACATGAGATTCCTACAAGCTTAGAGATGATATTATTTCCAGTAGTAAGTTTCTACTTTTAAGTAAAATGAGTTTTAAAGAAATTAGTTTAATCCAATTAAATTCTGAAAATATTTTAGGTGTGATTGATTTGTAATTTTGTAGTTATAGAAATTAACATTAAGAGTTTTTTTTTTTTTTTTTACTAGATCATTATTTACCTGAAAGCAAATAGACTGATTTCTCTGAATTAGGCATAAAGTTCCAAAAACTAAAAAATCATCAAATACTTTTATATCAGAATTTAAGTTTCTTTCAATATAAATAATCTGAAGCAAAGACAAGGTTATCAGCATATATGAACATTTTAGAAGCTATTTTAAGAAAAATTATAAAAATACCAATTGAAAAGGATTAGGGAAACAATTGATGTCTGTGATAAATCATTTTTGTCAAGTAAGTTTTGCTGGTGTTTGTGGCCAAGGATAACTCTAAATTTTTGATACTTAAAAAAATTTTCGAAGAATATAAAAGTAAATTTGCATTTGATTACTTTGCTTACTTTGTAGATTAGCTTCCTCTTACAAGCAGTATCAAATGCAGAGCTGAGACCAATGAATATATTATATGTTTTTCAACAGGATTGAAAACTTTATTTCATAAGGGTAGTGATTGAGAGAACATGATCACAACAATTACAAACTGATATGAAACTAGCCTGTTCTATAAAACAGTCAGGCTCAGGATTGGTGATAATCTTTCCAGAAGAAAAAAATAGGGTAACAGCTCATCGTAATTTGATGACTTCTTTGGTTTAGGAATGGCAATAATTTTGTCCCATTTCCAACTGTCATATATAAAACCACTTTGCAAAATATTTGTATAAAGATTGTCAAAACATTTAATTGCTCTAACATACAATTATTTTGGAAAGTAAGGTAAAATGTCATCAAGATTTGTAGTCCTTTTAGCTTTTGTCAACTTCAGGACATTAACCACTTTTTCAGATGTAACTACTGCACTGAGTGAGATTGATTTTGCACTTAATGACTCTAATTTCCTAAAGAAGGATTCTAATTTTCTCATCATGGAAAAATTGGGTCTAACTCAACTTGTCTTTTTAATATGCTTCCCAATGTCATCAGGATAAATTTCATATGTTGTGTATGGCAGGTTTTCACTAGCACCAATTTGTGAAGGAGGCTCCAAGATTTTCTTTTTAATTGGATAAAGTTGAGATTTTCAATAGCTTGATGCAGTTGGGTAGAGCATCTGACTTGAGATCAGAAGGTTCAAGCATTGATTCTGGTGCTCAAAATTCTTATGAATTCTTGAGCAATAAAGCCACCACATGGTGTTGCAAAATCCAATTGGAGTATCATTTTTTTTTTCCAATTTCAGGTCAAAATCCTGATGGAGTTAATATTTTTTTTCATATCCAGATTTGATGTGGCAAATGTTGACAATGCCAGGTGAGTGCAGTTAACCAAATTCACTTAACCTTACCCTCCTGCAATACAACTTGGAGTCTTGCTTCCATTTTGTTTTATATTTTTTATGTTGGGATTGAATGTAAGATGCAAAGAGAAAGTTGTATTCTTGGAACGAGACTTCAAGCCTTCAACTCATAGACTCTTGGTCCTGTCAGCCCATATCCATGTTATTATAATATGAATCTCCAAGTCGATAAATAGCAATTAGAAATACCAGTGGTACTATGGGGGATAACCACACCTTGGCTAGAGGAATGAGGGACAATGCCAGCATAAATAATGCTCTTGTTTTCTAAATCAACCACAATATTTTGTGTGTTCAAGCCAATTATATTCTTTTGATATTTTTAACATTTTATATAAAAAATATCAAATTTAAAAAAAAAAAAAAACGTTTATTTTGTTAAATTTCATTTGTGAATAGTGATTATTTCAATAGATAGAACATACTTTAAGTTAATAACTATTCAAGAAAATTACTGTTTTTATAATTTAGCAACATCAAATATGAACACTTTTTTTATATTTTTAAATCTTTAAACTCTGTAGAATTTTCAGCAGGTCATGGATATATCACTAAGTATAATTTCATTTATATCATTTATTTTCATGTAGTTTAAGAATTGTTTTTAATTAACATCATTTTGTAACAATAATATAAGTATCAAATTGTTTTAATTTCAATTTATAAAACTGTTAGCAAACGTTTCATTACATTGATCTTTTACATCAAATATTAACATTCTCTTTTGTCTTATTGGACAGTAGATAAATTAATTATAGAAAAATCATTTTCATATAATTTACTACTTTTTACAATAATGTATGTAAATGGATATTTTAGAAGTCATATTCTCATAGTATGAGTGTATGTCATGTTTTCATTTGCTACAATAAATCCTATTTTATTATTTTAAAGGATTGCTACATTGAATTTTATTTCATTATGTTCAATGGATCTCCAATAAGTTTATCTTTTATTTAAAACCATTATTTTAACTCCTGGCATGGTGTCCATTTTATACTTTTATTGAGATTCCAATCAATAAGTATTGTCCCAATGGTAAAATCTATTGTGATCAATTTGGCAATAGTAAATTTAATTTTATAAAAAGAATTTGAGAGATGTTTACAATTACAATATATTTAATAAATTAAGATTTTATTTGTAACTAAATTCCCTAGATATTAGAAACTATTTTAGCCCAATAAAATGGCAAAAAATGGTAAAAGAAAGAGTATTCTTTTTCTATACAAGAGAAAATGAAATATTATATTTGCTCAACATCGAATTTTGTTGAACTCATAACATAAATAATAAGGCAACCCCATTTGTTTACTTCTTTATTATTATTTTCTGAAAAATTATTAAATATTTATATTTTATGGCCACTTCTTACATTTTTATCATTGCAGCTGTTATTATTCTGTGATTATTCATACAGTATAGCATACAAACATGGAGGGCTCTTCACTAAGACACATTAGCCAGCTAGCATGGTTAGTTTATTGACTTTTTACCTCTGAGTTAAAAATCAAGAAACACCATGATAAAGGCAAAATGAATGTGTGTGTGAATGATTTTTTTTCTAATAGATATATACATTCATGACAGACAAAAATATATCAAGTCCCTTATTTCCAGAATGCTGTAAAGTCATCAACAAAGATAGAGGTTGGTAGCTGAAAGCAAAGAGTGCTAAGAATCCCCTAATTGCAGACACAAGCTGAAATTTGATAATGACTTTATTTAGGTACTTACAACTGCAGATTACATTCAGCTAAAGAAAGATTACAAGAATTGAAAGAAGTATCTCATATTAAATGGGACATTATTGAACTTTGTGAAGTTAGAAGGTGAAGAGACAATTGATTTAAAACATAGACATGTACTCTATTACAAGAGCTGAAATATTGGAAGTACATCTGGAGTAGGATTCATTATAAATAAAAAGTGGAAGAACAACATTGTGGAGGTTATTGGCATATCAGACAGAGTGGCATGATTAGTTATTCAACTTAATAGCAGATACCAAATGCAGATAATTCAGATATATGCTCCAATAAATTCTCATAGTATGAACTAACAGAAGATTTTTATATGGATGTACAAAAGACTTTGATCTGACTAAACAACATTTTAAAATTACTATCAGATACTAATGCCTGAATTGATAAACAAATAAAAGATAAAAGTGCTGTAGGTAAATTTGGTTATGGTAGTTAGAAATGAGAGCGGACTATAAATTTGTGGAGTTTACAGAATAAAAAAACTATATTATGAATTCTTTTTTTTTTTGAAAAAAATGTTAAAAGGAAATGGACATGTACACATCCAAATGATTGTACATCAGAATTGGATTATATTTTGACTAACAGAAAATACATATTTCAAGATTTTAATGTCCTAATAAATTCAACACAGAAAGAAATTATCGATTTTTTTTTCTGTGCCAAAGCATTGATGGGTGGTGAACCCGGGCCTGCTGCTTTGAAGGCAGCTATGCTAGCCACTAGGCCACCAATGCTTGACTTTGAATTATCGATTATTAAGATGTAAGATATGTGTTAATGCAAAACTAGAGAGATAAAAATTATTAAGAAAAATAATAACTGATAATATTCCTAATCTTCAGGAACATTCTAATGAATTTAAATTAGACTTTGCAAATCGTTTTAAAAACAAGTCTAAGTAGATTTTGAACATGATTAAAATTTGAATGAAATTAATAGGAAAATAACAGATATACTTTTAAAAACTGGAACAATAATAGCTGATAAAAAAAAGAAGCAATTGACCAATAAAAGTTCTACTGACTAGAGAATTTATGAAGAAAAGAAGGAATATGAAGATATATAAAAATGATGCATTAAGGATTGAATATTTTGAATTTTTTAAAATGGGGTGAAAAAGAGTTGAGAATTATATAAGAAAGCATAATCATGAACTAGCAAGGAAAGTTGCAGAAGAGAATAAAAGACTCAAGAGTGTAAAACAACATTTTGATAATTGGTAGGAATCATATCTGCAATAAGAAAACAAATGGAACTATTATTAAAAAAAGATGACATCATGAGATAGATAGAAAAGTTCTATTAAAAATTATGCAATAATAAAGAACAGAAAACAGTTCCAGGTAATGATGGAATTATAATTGATATATTAAAGGAAGCAGGTGAAGAAACAGAAATTTTTTTGGAAAAATTATATACCGAATGTCTAAATCATAAAGATGTACCAGATGATTGGAAGAATGCAGTATTAATATTTTAAAAAGTGATAAAGAAAATATTAGAAATTACAGACCTATCAGGCTTTTATCTGTTTTATATAACTACAACTTGACCAATGAATATGAGTTTCCATTATGCTTTGGATTTGTAGATTATGAAAAGTCATTTGATTCTATAAGCATTTTTAAGTGATTAAATAATTGGATCATTCAGGTGTAGATCCATAATATTGTTATATTCTGAAAAATATTTATAAAAATGGAAGAACAACAATTAGATTACATAACGATACTAGGAAGGTAAACATTGAGAAGGGTGTAAGATAAGATGACTCCATACTTCCAAAACCTTTTACAGCAGTGGTGCAAAAAGTATTTTATGGTTTAAAATGGAAAGCTAAATGAGTAAAATTAAATATTATTAAAGTCATTTCGATTTTTCAGATTATGTAGTTTTTTTTTTTTCGAGTAATAGTTCAGAGATTCAGGAAATGTTGCAAGAGTTATCAGATGAAAGTAAGACTATAGGACTAAAGGAAATGTTAAAATAACTAAAATAATGTTCTATAGATTTTTTCAAAAGATGAAAATAAGATTCCATTGTGATGAATTAGAAGAAATTAACAATTACAAATACTTTGGTCAGATCATTACTACAGATTGAAACATAATGGATGAAATTAATCATAAAATTGAACTTAGTTGGAGTGCTTTTGATGGGAAAAATTAATAAAAGTTAATATGCCCATGTGTTTGAAAAAAATATTTTTAATAAATGTGTTTAACAATTTCTTACTTATGGATTTGAAACTTAGACATTTAATAGAAGTGCAATACTGAGACTTCAGATGATTCAAAGAAGTATGGGGAGATGTGTGTTACGAATAACAATAATAGATTGAAAATGCCGTACTTGAGTAAGAGAAAAAACAGGTGTTACTGGCATTGTAAAAAAAAATGAAAAGACTGAAATTGAAGTTGTGCTGGATATACTCCTAGAAGAGATGATAATAAATTGAAATCTTAAACTGCATTCCAAGAGATTGTAAAACATCCAGAAAGTGACAATATGCGAGATGGATTAATGAAATAAAAAAAGTGTGTGAGGATAGTGTGGAAAAGAGATGCTAGTGATAAAAAATGGATTGAATTTAGAGAGACATTAATCCTACAGTGGACTGGTAATGGTTGATGATGGTGAAGCTTTTGTTTCAATATAAAAAAAATTCTTTTCAGCAGAGAGAATTAGTCAATTGAAAAAACAGAAAATGCCTACTATCAATATTTTCCTAATTGTTTGTTTTTTGTTCTTATTTTCTTTTATTGCAATATAAGTTGGCTTGTGATATTTCTTTTTTTTTCTTCAATATTTTGCTTTATGTCTTCATGAAGTTTGTCATAAAGATACAAATTATCTGGATAATACATTTTTTTTTGTTTCACTTATTTATATTTACTTCTTTCTGTTTACTACTCTTTTTTCATTTACAAAGTTGATATTTTACGTTTAAAATTAATTTAAAATTTTTTGAACTTAGTCTTTAATGAAATTTATCAAAAAGTAAAAATAATATAGAGAATGTTTTTTTTTTCATTAAAAAATATAACTAAAAGTCCCATTTGTCAAAAAATTAATAAATATAAAATTGAAAATTTTTTCATTAAGAAATACAGTATAAAGTCTTTTTTGGGTCAACTTGTGTATTATTTTGTTTAAATTCCTGATATTTTACAAATATCATTAATCACTGCCAAAGCTAAACTCTTAATAAAAAAAACTGGTAGGTCTTAAGTAATAATGAGATTGAGTGTGAAGTAAAGAATAATCATTCATATATATATATGATGGCTGATGATTCAAAATAGGTGGATTAACAAAAACTGGAAATCTATTAATTGTAAAACTGAAGGAAATAAAAATTTTGTTAATTCACTTATTTTATATAAATATATATAAATGATTGTTCATTATTTCACACTCAAGCTCATTGTTTCTTAAGACCTAACAGTCATTCATTAAAACTTTAACCTTGACAATGATGAGTGATATTTTGTCAAAATGTTTTCATATATTTATATTTATTGTAAAAATAGGAAAGATCCATCTCTACAGTCAATAATGATATCAGTATGTATATATATATATGTGTGTATGTGTGTGTGTGAGTGTTTGTTCTAAAAAATGTGTGTATAATTAAATATTGATAGAAAGGAATGTAAAAAAGCAGAAATATTTATTTGTGATTATACATAGTTTGAATTATTTATTAGTACAGAAAGATGGATATTTTTATTACTTTGATGTATATATTTTCCTTTATAAGATTGATTATTTAATATTTATACCATGATACTTTTGGTAATATAAAATCTTGCAATTTTTTTCTCTTCAATTATTATCTCCATTCAATTTTGTTGTATATTTTTATTGTTGTTAATATTTTCTTGTTTCCACCCACTTCTGTGGTATATTTTGTTACAATTGTGAAGTTGGTAATGATAGTAATATACAGAGTAAATAAACAGACTATATGAAAATCATTTTGGGAAATGCTAATGATTGTAATATAGAAAATTGTATAAAAATGCAGTTTGTTTGTTAAAAAAGATTTATAATGTGCAAATATGTATTTATGTATTGTATGTATTCTGAATTGTTTAGACTTATTTTAGATATCTCTATAAGAATGAGTCATTTATTTATTTGTTTATTTATTTAAACAATTGAAAATATTAAAAGAAAAAGAAAGTTTTTAAAAAAATCAAGTTATATTAACAATAGGTTATGGACCTTTATTGTCTTGTGAAAGTGTAAGTAGGATGTCATGATAATTTATGACACAACAAAGAAACCAGAGATTGTGCTTACAATTTTTTATGATTATTGACAGTCATTTCAACTGAAAATGAATAACAAAATTTGTTATCATTAGATTGTTTTCCTCTGTCTAAATTTCAATTAGTGGAGTTTTAACTGAATTAAGTAATATTAAAGAATGGTTGGCTAAAGAGAACTTTCTAGCTGAGGAACTTGACATCTCTTGCATATTTCTTTTCAACAAATTACTATCTGAAGGAAGAAAAAAATTATCAGCAAGAATGTATCTCAAAGGAGAAAGAAATTATTTTAAAAATTAATCATTATACCTGTCCTGAAGATTAAGATGAGAATTTTAAGGCTAAAAAAATATCTGAAATAACTTTGCTACACATGTTAGTTAGTTTAACAAACATAAAGGAAGCTTTAACCAATGTTAACTTTCATTATTCATAAAATTCAAGCATTCATCAAGTAAAGATAAGCTGCCATGTTAATCTTAGTCAAGCAAGATTAAACCTAGATACTTCAAATAACTATATATATATATATATATATATATATATATATATATATATATATATATATATATATATATATATATATATATATATATATTAATTAATATATATATATTGTAACAATTTAAATAAATCAATTGCCATTTGTAACAATTTAAATAAATCAATTGCCATTTGTAACAATATTTATCAATTAATATAAATATGTATTTGTAATTATTAAATTAATATAAAAGATATGTATTTGTAATTATAATTTGTAGCTATTTCAATTCATCATAGCATAGACAAAGAAAATATCAGCATTAAAGATTCTTGGTATTTATTTATATATTGGGGCAGTCATTTAAACAGTAAAACATACTGGACATTGTCATCTAATAAAAATAATATTAAACATAGCAACTGAATAAAAGTACCCACTGTGAGATTCCTGGAGTGCCTTATGCTTATCTCCAATACTAGATTCTTCTAACAAAGAATCCTTCCTATCCTTCTTTCCAAATATATAAGACCATTCATGGTCATATGCACACACTGGTGCTATTCATGACAACTTATAAAAAATATATTTTATAAAACTAATATTATGAAGTTGGAAAGGGATGGTATCACTCTTTATTCAGTTTAGCTAAGTACATGTGTTTTCCCATGAGCGCCACTAGATTGTTTTCAATCTAGATAAGTATCTATTTATAGTGTACTTGAGTTCAAACTCATTCAGTACATATTTATTACACATGACTTGGATGACTATTGAACAAAAATGACATTCTTACATTTTATCTATATTGATAAAATTACAAGATCCCAATATTACCAAAGTTTATACCATAGATCAAAGATTCTTATAGACATTGCTAGCTCATTAGCGTATATTGATGAACAGACATGTATAATCCTATTAATGGCTTCCAAACAAGCATGTGAAGACCATTATTGATATTGATGGCCATTTAACTAAATTATTTATCACAATAAAGGTAATAATGATGATGATGATAATAATATCATAATAATGATAATAATAGTGATATCATAATAATGATTATAATAGTGATGTCATAATAATGATTATAATAGTGATGATGATACCAGCCATGGCTTATCAATAAACTCACAACAATAAATTCATCTTTATAAACTTATAGGCATCTATTAAAATTATCATATTTCATACTGGGATTTAATAATACTAATGGTGATGATTGATCATCATGAATCTCTTTGCATAATATTCAATTTTCTATAAACCCCTATTTACTAAAACATATTCATTACGCTAAACATTAAATTTAATGATTATAATTTATTAATGATGATTGATGGCGATCATAACTTTTATATAGTATTATTTGAAACATTTTTAACTAATAACATGATATCCATCTTTGATGAGGATGATCTAAATTCATGGACACAACACAATTTTAGCTTTCTATGTTGAACTATAATTATCAAAATTTGTTTATTCTCAAGCATAATCCTTAAATACCTAAATATCAACATTCTAGTTTACCTATTATTTTGCGGACGCTTAATATTTGCAAGTGATTGCTCAATATATACGAATAGTAATACTTAATAACTGCGAGCAATGATGATGAATTAAAATGATAGAATTAAGACAAAAAAAACAAAAAACACAATATTCTTAATAATAACTCGGAAACCAATTAAGATATATAATTATATTTTATTAACACTACTACTCTTTCTTTCCTTCTTTAAAGTCAAATCGACAATTAAATAAATGGCTTATTACCATATTAATTTAATACAAAAATTAATATAAAATTTTATATAAGTATAAGCAAATAAACTTAATATATAGGTTTGTCACCTTTCTTGATATCTCAAAATAAGCTGTTTTAACTCAATATTAAAAAAAATACATATTCTATAAATGCTTATTTAAGACTTTTCTTACTTATCATATCATAAAATAAATTTCAGGTGTAACTTGTATATGTTATTTCATTTCCATTCAAATGTAATGCCCTATTTTTTTAATTTACTATTTTAAACTAATCATATATATAACATATTCTTTGATGTGTTTGGGTAAGCAGTTACACATTCACGCATTCGGTAATGTTAACATATATGTTTAAAATGTATACCCAAAAATTACATATATAAAAATATCTTTTTCTTTTGCAACCTTATAGCGAAAGAAAAATAAAATACATATATTAACTTTTAATATGCAACAAGATAAAATAAAAATAAAAAACATTATAAATGCATATATCTATAGGTTGCTCATTATCATTAACATCTGAAGAACAATTAATAAAATAAAAAAAAAAACATTTCAACATTACAATATATAATAAAAAAAATAATGAAAAATTTAAGTTTAAAGATTTAAATTATGTTTGTGCTATGTTGTGAGATATTGCAAATAACTATAGATAAACAAGTCTTTAATGTTTCTGTATCAAAAAAAAGAAAATTGCTTTGACCAGTAAATTAAGGTTTACTTTTAATAAGCAAAAGAATAAAATCGGTTAAGGAAAGTTCATATTTACCCGTCTACTTTTTACTTCTTATTAATGTCCTGAATTTGAATTTTAGACTGCTTTTCTTTGCTCAACAACAACAAAAAAAAAAAAAAAGTTATTGCAGATACTTTTAAGATAATGCTGAATCAATTGACTTTGCTTGTTTCTTTTTTAAGTCCATTATTATTCACTGTTGATTGGCTTCCTTCTACCATTTAAAAAAAAAAAGTTATTATAAGTACTTTGAATAAGTAGGTACCGGTGGATTTGCTTGTTTCTCTTCTTTAAAAAAATAATTGCTGTTGACACTTTAGATGATTGAGGTAAATCAACAAAAATTTGATTTATGGCTTCAAACTTGGTTCTACATAGCTGTTTTAAATTTTCTTTTCCTCCTATTTCCCCTTCTCCATTGGTTTGAAGGCAATGAGCTTTTAATAAGACAGGAACTAGGAACAAAGCATTCCATATAGCTTGCGTGGTTGGCTTCAAAATTTATCATTTTTGTTGGTTATTACTGGATACATGATTTCATAGATAGATCAGCGATTTTGACTCTTCTGTATTAATCAGGAAGCAGAAAAAAAATGGTTTAGCAATGCAAAGGCATAGTATTATGCATAACCAAATATGTTAATATCATTTTTATAATTATTACTAACTTATAATAAATTCAATCTTGTTCCATTTCTCTCCTATTCTTTAATATTGCTTGAAAATTGCTTTATATAAACGCACATTTCATTTGCTCTTTTTTTTTTTTTCAACTTTCAAAGAGTGAGAAAAAAGAATTAAAGCGTTCACTCTCTTTTTTAAAAAAAAAAAAATTCGAGCTTACATTTCTGCTTAAGAATTATAACAAGGAAGGACCAACTGAGTTGAGTCTCAAAATAATAATCATAATTTAACTGATCATCTCTCTAAAAAAAAATTTATAACTGACTGATCATCTCTTTAAAAAAAATTAATGATTAACTGCCATCTCTCTAAAAAAATTTAGACTGACTGCCCTAAAAAAATTGTTTTAATCGTTTATATCGCGAAAAACATCTGGAAATCTTTATCTTAAAAAAAAAATCAAAGCTTCACAAGTTTGACGGTCACAATCAATGACGACTTATAATTGATCGCTATCGTTACTACATCAAAGCACCTCTTTTGTAAAAATAATTTTAAGATACAGATAACAACAAAGCTGGCCATCTATAGCCATCAGAAATAAGTGTAAAAGCATCTTTGTGTTTGTACAGATCTATTCATTGTTTCACACGTGTACAATTTTTATCTCCTAATCTAACAATTTTAATTGCTTTATTTCACACTTTTCTGATTTACTCTATTTTAACAAAATGAAAGTTAAATAAATTTAACACATATTATTTAATAAAATATTATATAATAAATCATAAAAAGAACTGCTTATTCATAATAATAGATTTATACATATAAATCTCTGTATGTATAAAAGAATAAAAAAAATTTTTTTTTTTTTTTTAAATAATTGAATACTGTATGTATATGTACATTTTGCCTCACCCCCAAACAAAAAAAAAAAAATTTTGAATATAAAAAAAATTGCTTAGGTCATGAGTGCCATTGGTTTTAGGCTACGTACATTATATGTGCCTTTTACTCCTTCTGACGATTCTAGTACAAATGCATTTTCCCCTTTTCTTTCCTTTAGCATGAATGGCCCTTCATATATATTATAGAACTTTTTGAATGTATGCTTCTGCGGGTCGCTATTTTGCATTTGCTGATCGGAATCATTCCCAGGCCTACCTATGTTTTGTTTACTAGGTTTCATGGGATATTGTCGGCCTAATTGGTTGTTTATAATCCTAATGGTGGAGATCTTATAACTATATCTCTCCTCCATCCTAGAATAACCTTTCATTTTCCTTTCTGCAACTCCCAGGGCATCCAATAGGTCTGCCACTCTCATTGGGGAGTGCACATCATCCACTATCATATATATATTCCCAGGCATTCCTATGTTTGGTTTGCCAGGTTTTGTGGGAAATTGTCTGCCTAACTGGTTTGTTCCCATTCTCATATCGGAGACTTGATAGCAATAGCTCTCCTCCTCTCTATGATAACTTTCAGCTATCCTTTTAGTAGCTCCCAATGTCTCAAACTTGTCTGCTACATTTATATATATATTCCCAGGCATTCCTATGTTTGGTTTGCCAGGTTTTGTGGGAAATTGTCTGCCTAACTGGTTTGTTCCCATTCTCATATCGGAGACTTTATAGCCATAGCTCTCCTCCTCTCTATGATAACTTTCAGCTATCCTTTTGGTAGCTCCCAATGTCTCAAACTTGTCTGCTACATTTACTGAGGCATATACATCAGCAGCTATCTTTAATTCTAAGAAACTAGCTTTACTGACTACATCTTTCCTGAGGTCAATTTGTTCCTGTACAGTGGCTACCTTTATTTCTAGGTTATGTATCTCACTGTATATATCCTCTTTGGGATTACATTGTTCTTGAACAGCAGCTACCTCATCATTTTCATATGGCTTGACTACAGTCACATAACTCTCTGGCACTATTTCTTGTTCTGGATTGGTAATCCTATTATCAGTTTCTTTACTTGAATCAGTTACTTGATTATTCATTTCCTGTGATGGTTGATCCATCTTATCATCAAGTCTCTTAGACTGTCTATCCAAAGACTCATGCATTGTTTGGAAGTGCCGATCCAACATCTGGTTCATTTCTTTAAACTGTAACATCATTATGGGAAACCACTCTGGGTAACCTTCCTTCATTTCTTCCATGACTACTTCTTTGTCTTGTTCCAAATTACTCTTTTTTTTTAATAACTATAAACTTTTATTACTAATTGCTTTCTTATGTTCTGATTTATTCCGTTCTTATTTATTGTTCTGCTCTATTCTGTTCTGCTCCCTGATTTCCTATACATCCAGAGTCAAACACCTTTATCTATCCTCATATACCTTAAAATTTTCAACCACTCTTTCTCAGCCATAATTCTCCCCATCAATCTATCTA
Organism: Epiperipatus broadwayi; assembly: GCA_028023455.1. NCBI lineage: Eukaryota > Metazoa > Onychophora > Udeonychophora > Euonychophora > Peripatidae > Epiperipatus > Epiperipatus broadwayi. Next base: position 18,422,944 of record JAQFVV010000001.1, read on the forward strand.
TATCTTTAGTGCCTTTAATTAACTTAACCTCTATCATCACTCTTTTTCCTTTACCTATATATGATTGATAAAGTATGAGGTCATAGTACTATTTAAAACATTTATTTAAGAAAAAGCTATCTCTGTATTGGTGTGTCCTTTTTATGCCATCATTTATCTAGTTTTTCATGCTTTTATAAAACTTAACTCTCTCTATGCCCTTTTTAATACACTAAGCAAAAAAAAAAAATTACTTATATAACATATGTGCTAGATTTATAACAGAGTTCATGTCTCAAGTCATTTATATACTCATCTATCCTTCTAGAGATCTGACAGATATTGACAGCCAAAAGAATGATTAGCAATTCACAATCATGAGATAGACAAAAGAATTCAATCACTGCACTTAAAGCACACAATGCTCCATGAACACTCAGATGATCACCCCAATTCAATCACTCTAAGCTACTACAACCCATAATAGTTTATTGCAAACATTGTTGCATTGCCCTGCTTACGTCCAAGTCTTAGGGGCTTTAATTTGTCAAATACTGCCTTGCTTATTTTTAAAGTCTTAGAGGCAACAATTATATATCAGTAAAACAAAATACTGCCTTGCTCTCTCTGGAGTCTTAGAGGCGAAATATTATGTATCAGAAAAATTATGCCTTGCTCTCTCTGGAGTCTTAGAGGCGAAATCATGGCAGGCCTACTGTTAACTGCTTCATGATAAAACAACTGATATTATAATCTGGGTTGGAGCAGTGAATGAGATAAATCAATCACCAGTGGCATGAATACATCACATTCTCAAGGCAATGACAAAAATTCTCCATCCATCATCACAACCGTAACACAACCAACCAAACTCCAACAATCAAATATCCAATCCAACCTCCAAAATCATAAATTTTCTATAACACAAACTTTTCAAATATGAACAAAATTATTATTCCACACTTCAAGGCTATTAATATTTCTATGCTTATTTAATTGATAAGCAAAATATATAAAAAAAAAACAGTGTTATTAACTTTAACACATTATAAGTTGTGATATCATTATATTTTAAAAATTGAAACTAAGCTCTATAATGACTGTATTCATTTATCATCATCAAAAATGCAATAACAGTAATCATCATCATCTACACATCAGGCCAAAATATTTGTATACACTAATAATAAAAAAAATTGCACAGAAAAAAAATATTCTTTTTTTTTTTTTTTTTTTAAAACTATACATCTGTCATCACTATATACTACCCATCTCTCATGTATGTGGGGTATTTCAAGCCATTATTTGGCTTATTTCGAGCCCTAGTTGGTACGCCATTTGTAACAATTTAAATAAATCAATTGCCATTTGTAACAATTTAAATAAATCAATTGCCATTTGTAACAATATTTATCAATTAATATAAATATGTATTTGTAATTATTAAATTAATATAAAAGATATGTATTTGTAATTATAATTTGTAGCTATTTCAATTCATCATAGCATAGACAAAGAAAATATCAGCATTAAAGATTCTTGGTATTTATTTATATATTGGGGCAGTCATTTAAACAGTAAAACATACTGGACATTGTCATCTAATAAAAATAATATTAAACATAGCAACTGAATAAAAGTACCCACTGTGAGATTCCTGGAGTGCCTTATGCTTATCTCCAATACTAGGTTCTTCTAACAAAGAATCCTTCCTATCCTTCTTTCCAAATATATAAGACCATTCATGGTCATATGCACACACTGGTGCTATTCATGACAACTTATAAAAAATATATTTTATAAAACTAATATTATGAAGTTGGAAAGGGATGATATCACTCTTTATTCAGTTTAGCTAAGTACATGTGTTTTCCCATGAGCGCCACTAGATTGTTTTCAATCTAGATAAGTATCTATTTATAGTGTACTTGAGTTCAAACTCATTCAGTACATATTTATTACACATGACTTGGATGACTATTGAACAAAAATGACATTCTTACATTTTATCTATATTGATAAAATTACAAGATCCCAATATTACCAAAGTTTATACCATAGATCAAAGATTCTTATAGACATTGCTAGCTCATTAGCGTATATTGATGAACAGACATGTATAATCCTATTAATGGCTTCCAAACAAGCATGTGAAGACCATTATTGATATTGATGGCCATTTAACTAAATTATTTATCACAATAAAGGTAATAATGATGATGATGATAATAATATCATAATAATGATAATAATAGTGATATCATAACAATGATTATAATAGTGATGTCATAATAATGATTATAATAGTGATGATGATACCAGCCATGGCTTATCAATAAACTCACAACAATAAATTCATCTTTATAAACTTATAGGCATCTATTAAAATTATCATATTTCATACTGGGATTTAATAATACTAATGGTGATGATTGATCATCATGAATCTCTTTGCATAATATTCAATTTTCTATAAACCCCTATTTACTAAAACATATTCATTACGCTAAACATTAAATTTAATGATTATAATTTATTAATGATGATTGATGGCGATCATAACTTTTATATAGTATTATTTGAAACATTTTTAACTAATAACATGATATCCATCTTTGATGAGGATGATCTAAATTCATGGACACAACACAATTTTAGCTTTCTATGTTGAACTATAATTATCAAAATTTTGTTTATTCTCAAGCATAATCCTTAAATACCTAAATATCAACATTCTAGTTTACCTATTATTTTGCGGACGCTTAATATTTGCAAGTGATTGCTCAATATATACGAATGGTAATACTTAATAACTGCGAGCAATGATGATGAATTAAAATGATAGAATTAAGACAAAAAAAAAACAAAAAACACAATATTCTTAATAATAACTCGGAAACCAATTAAGATATATAATTATATTTTATTAACACTACTACTCTTTCTTTCCTTCTTTAAAGTAAAATCGACAATTAAATAAATGGCTTATTACCATATTAATTTAATACAAAAATTAATATAAAATTTTATATAAGTATAAGCAAATAAACTTAATATATAGGTTTGTCACTTTTCTTGATATCTCAAAATAAGCTGACTTAAATCAATATTAAAAAAAAATACATATTCTATAAATGCTTATTTAAGACTTTTCTTACTTATCATATCATAAAATAAATTTCAGGTGTAACTTGTATATGTTATTTCATTTCCATTCAAATGTAATGCCCTATTTTTTTTAATTTACTATTTTAAACTAATCATATATAACCTATTCTTTGATGTGTTTGGGTAAGCAGTTACACATTCACGCATTCGGTAATGTTAACATATATGTTTAAAATGTATACCCAAAAATTACATATATAAAAATATCTTTTTCTTTTGCAACCTTATAGCGAAAGAAAATAAAATACATATATTAATTTTTTTTAATATGCAACAAGATAAAATAAAAATAAAAAACATTATAAATGCATATATCTATAGGTTGCTCATCATCATTAACATCTGAAGAACAATTAAAAAAAAAAAACATTTCAACATTACAATATATAATAAAAAAAAATAATGAAAAATTTAAGTTTAAAGATTTAAATTATGTTTGTGCTATGTTGTGAGATATTGCAAATAACTATAGATAAACAAGTCTTTAATGTTTCTGTATCAAAAAAAGAAAATTGCTTTGACCAGTAAATTAAGGTTTACTTTTAATAAGCAAAAGAATAAAATCGGTTAAGGAAAGTTCATATTTACCCGTCTACTTTTTACTTCTTATTAATGTCCTGAATTTGAATTTTAGACTGCTTTTCTTTGCTCAACAACAACAAAAAAAAAAAAAAAAGTTATTGCAGATACTTTTAAGATAATGCTGAATCAATTGACTTTGCTTGTTTCTTTTTTAAGTCCATTATTATTCACTGTTGATTGGCTTCCTTCTACCATTTAAAAAAAAAAAAGTTATTATAAGTACTTTGAATAAGTAGGTACCGGTGGATTTGCTTGTTTCTCTTCTTTAAAAAAATAATTGCTGTTGACACTTTAGATGATTGAGGTAAATCAACAAAAATTTGATTTATGGCTTCAAACTTGGTTCTACATAGCTGTTTTAAATTTTCTTTTCCTCCTATTTCCCCTTCTCCATTGGTTCGAAGGCAATGAGCTTTTAATAAGACAGGAACTAGGAACAAAGCATTCCATATAGCTTGCGTGGTTGGCTTCAAAATTTATCATTTTTGTTGGTTATTACTGGATACATGATTTCATAGATAGATCAGCGATTTTGACTCCTTCTGTATTAATCAGGAAGCAGAAAAAATGGTTTAGCAATGCAAAGGCATAGTATTATGCATAACCAAATATGTTAATATCATTTTTATAATTATTACTAACTTATAATAAATTCAATCTTGTTCCATTTCTCTCCTATTCTTTAATATTGCTTGAAAATTGCTTTATATAAACGCACATTTCATTTGCTCTTTTTTTTTTTTCAACTTTCAAAGAGTGAGAAAAAAAGAATTAAAGCGTTCACTCTCTTTTTAAAAAAAAAAATTCGAGCTTACATTTCTGCTTAAGAATTATAACAAGGAAGGACCGACTGAGTTGAGTCTCAAAATAATAATAATAATTTAACTGATCATCTCTCTAAAGAAATTTATTACTGACTCTTAAAAAAAATTTATGATTGTCTCTTCATCTCTCTAAAAAAAATTATAACTGACTGATCATCTCTTTAAAAAAAATTAATGATTAACTGCCATCTCTCTAAAAAAATTTAGACTGACTGCCTAAAAAAAATTGTTTTAATCGTTTATATCGCGAAAAACATCTGGAAATCTTTCTAAAAAAAAAATCAAAGCTTCACAAGTTTGACGTCACAATCAATGCACTTAAATATCGCTACTCTACATCAAAGCACCTCTTTTGTAAAAAATAATTTTAAGATACAGATAACAACAAAGCTGGTCATCTATAGCCAATAGAAATAAGTGTAAAAGCATCTTTGTGTTTGTACAGATCTATTCATTGTTTCACACGTGTACATTTTTTTTATCTCCTAATCTAACAATCTTTTATTTCACACCTTTCTGATTTACTCTATTTTAACAAAATGAAAGTTAAATAAATTTAACACATATTATTTAATAATAAAAATATTATATAATAAATCATAAAAAGAACTGCTTATTCATAATAATAGATTTATACATATAAATCTCTGTATGTATAAAAGAATAAAAAAATTTTTTTTTTTTTTAAATAATTGAATACTGTATGTATATGTACA